>VZRI01006321.1:243840-258597 GCA_013397515.1 Upupa epops | reverse complement strand
GGGGAAGTCACTGTCCCAAATAAGCAGAATAGCAATTGTAATAATGTGAAATATTATTTTGACCTTTTCAATATTCATAATTTTGTTTGAGTGACCATATATTTCCAACTAAAAAACTTCCTGCAATTGGTGCATATGACTGGTAGAGGTTTCATTTATGGAAAGCACATTAAATCTGTTTTGAGCACTACAATGCTGAGCTGTAATGTCATAAGACCTGTGTTCAAAGTCATACAATCATAGAATTACAGAAAGATTTGGGCTGGAAGGGACTTCAGAGATCATCCAGTTCCAACTCTGCCACAGGCAGGAACATTTCTCACCAGAAGATGTTGCCCACAGCCCCACCCAACCTAACCTTGAACACTTCCAGGAATGGAGCAGTCTCATCTTCTCTGACCCAACTTAGTGTTCAGATATCACACAGCATTGACTACTTTGTCTAGTTTTGGAGCCTGACTATGGCAAGGTCTGACTACTTTTATCTGGTGCAGGAAGCCTTTCGGGCAGGTATGTAAGTCTGTAGTACTCATCCAAACAAACAGGACATGTGTAACTAGATTTGTGCTTGTCAATCATTAGTTCTGATGGTGGCCTCCTTTAAAAAAACAAAGATGAGAAACCAAAACCTTGAAATCTGTGAAACTGCTGCCTCAGTAGGTGGGAAACTCATAAAGTATGGAGTATAACAGAGTACATGCTCAGTGTAAGAAATAGTGAATAGTATTTGCAAAACTGTAAGGATACTGAATTTAAATCAGAATTGTCCATTCAATTCAGTAGCATCCTCTTGTTTTCTCCATGCTAAAGACATGTATCTCCATGCAGTTTGCAAGAGAAGTAAACTTAACTAGCATGACTACAGTATTTTCAGGATTAATTTATTATGAGATATCAGAAGAGATCTTATTGCTGTCTACAACTGCCTGGGACAGTTGGGTTAATTCTTTTCAGCAGGGTTCCAACAGCAGTTATACAGCCCTGGATTTTACCATTTGACTGATAATGAGACAATCTGTAACAGTGAAATGAACATTGCAGCCTGTCCAAGTTCCCAAACTGGCATAGAGCCTACTTTACTGAATAGTTGTGTTACTTTACTAAAGGAAATAGATTTTGTTCAGGACATGTTGAAAAGGTGTTTTGTTGGTGTTTTTGTTCTCTCACGGTAAGATTGCAGGCAAACCCCATTTTCTTGCAAATGGAGCTACATGGCATGTGTTGTTTCTTTCTCCCTTGCTTCTGTCATTCCTCATTTGCACCAGAAATCTTATTTCCATTTCTTTCCATCCAGCAGAACAGCGTTATTTATTATTTTGCTTCCTGCCGATTATTGATTCCACTCTGCAGAATAGATTACAGTTGCTGGTTGAATTATTTTTTCCTTTGGGAGCAGAAAATCTTTATAAAATGTTTACTAAGCTTATCTGCTGGTCCTTTCAGTGTTGAGATTCAGGCAAGACATAACTGGAAGTTCTGGGCTCTTCTGGTTGGGCTTTATTTCCTGTGACAGCCGAGTCAGGACTGCATTCATCCCTTAGTTGAGCAGAGTTAATGTATGTCTTTATGTAGCTCTCTGAAAGAATTTCTGAATTTGAGGACTTTATCCTCACTCACAGGAGGTTTTTAGAGATTAACATGTGGGGGTTTTTTAACAAAGATGTACTTCAGCAGTTTAAAAACAAGCACCTTTTTTGAAAAGAGAAGCACAATTATCTCAACTTTTGGGTTTATTTTTTTATCTTATTTTCAGGTATATCGCAGGAGAGAAAACTGGTGAACTCCAGTTAAAAAGCCTCCTTGGGAATTGTAAGTTAGGAGCCAGCTGTGTGTGTGGAGGTAGTGTATTGAGGGCACATCTTGTGAAAAGAGGCTTAAAGATCTGAGGTTAATGCAGGATTCACCTTGGTGTGCAGGGATAGGAAGAAAGCTGCCATTATCAAAGATTTATATCGTATATCCAGTCTTGTTGTAGCTATCAGCTACCCGGGTGTAATTCAAGTCTGGGTTGTGACTCTGGTTAGGGTTAAGATTTAAGGAAAGAAGATGTGAAGAACACATTTTCTATTAGTTTCTCCTTAGCTAACACAGGTAGATAAGAGGTTATCATGGGAAGTCATTGCCTAGAGTTGTATCTGCTGTAGGTGCTGCCTACATAGCTGTAATTTTTGCTTTGATTTGATCTCCTGATCATGACTAGATGCTGCAGAGCTCTGGAATTAGGGAAAAGTTCATGATATCTAAGCTTTGTCACATCATTCAACATATGGCTGTACAAACGCTGGCTGAAATAAAGGCCAGAGCTTGGGTTATGGGAGGGTATTTTTCCAGCAGTTAAGGAGCTCAATGCATTGCTAGGTATTTGTGGGTGCTTCAGTCAGTAAATTGTCTACCACAGCTGACATCTATATATTTTCTTCTATTTATTTCCTATACTTTTCTTGTATAGAAGCCTTCCAGTACACAAAAGAGCTCCAGGAAAGCTGGAGAGAGACTTTTTCCCAGGGATTCTAGTGACAGGACAAGGAGGATGGTTTCAAGCTAAAAGAGAGGAGACTGAGATTACGTATCAGGAAGAAATTCCTCTCTGTGAGGGTGCTGAAGCACTGGAACAAGTTGCCCAGGAAGGCTGTGGCTCCCCCACCCCTGGAAGTTTTGAAGGCCATGTTGGATGGTGCTCTGGACAGCCTGCTTTGGTGAGAGGCGTCCCTGCCCATGGCAGGGTGTTGGGACTGGATATCTCCGAGGTCCCTGCCATCCTAAGCCATTCTCTGATGATTTATTTTGCGTTTCATTTTACTGTTTCATCTTACTGTTAAAATTAAGGTTAGAATTTAGATTTCAGAATTAAAACTGGGCAGTCGGTTTTCATTGCATGTGGAAAATCCCTCAGAGACAGAAAAAAGCTGCTGCTGATTATCTTCAAAGCCTTATATTTCTACTGTAGCATGGTGGTCAAAGACATTATCATCCATATTTAAAAGCACTTTTTTTTCCAACAGATGCTATTGGGCCCTAGAATTGAGGAAACAGGCTGTGCCAGAAATGCTTAATGCCTTGCTGTTGCCTTTTATTGTAGGTTATTATCACCTGATTGTAATTCTAGGTGGATTAGGGTTTGGCATCCTAAGACTGCAGAGTGTCGTTTGTTATCGTATTTCTTACACCCACAATAATTTCAACAAAGAACAGAGTGATTTGTTGTTAGCAGAGGAGTATTACCCTGATGCTAAACAAGTGATGGAATTGGCTTAAAGTTTAAATCTTCAGATTTGGAGCTGCTTTATTTTTGCATTCTTCTAAACCCATCAAATGAAGAAGTAGATTGTTGATTACACTGTTCGGTTGTTACATTTGAACCTAGTCCCATGTTGCCTGGGGAACATAATGAACTCTGTTTAGACAATGGCTTTCAAAATGAAACTCCTAAGAACCCATGGCATGATTGGGCATTCTCCAAAGCCTACAAGACAAGGAGGTGATCAGAGGTCAAAACCCCTGATTCCTCTTTGTTACCATTTACTATGGGGACAAGTTTCTTGCATTTTAACTGGATAGCAACTGGAAAAGTGAAACCTCAGGAGCTCAGTTCGCTTTTGGATTCTCCAGTGACTGTAGAGGCAGAAAGAAGGCTGGTTTCTGCAGAGGCTTTATATTCTTCACTTGTTCTTTAGTTACAATGGAGATTAGGTTACAGCTGGGTTTGGGAAATTAAAGCTCTGAGAGCTCAGTTTATTACTTGATTTGGTGCTTCCCACCCACTGACTTAGATGGAGAGCTTATGCTGGGAGTGTTGAGCTGAAGCCTCTGGGAAATAAGCTTAAAGAAGTAAAATTGTTCAATTTTGTTCAATTCAATTTTGTATCATTGCTAGAGACAGAAAGAAGCCTATTAGAGCTGGTGGTTTCTAGTGACATAAAGCCTTATAGTATCTTGTAGTGTTACAGCCAATGTGATAATTTTAATTAAAGTTAGGGTTTGGGAATCTACAACTAGCTCTTCTACAGGACCAGAAATAAAAAGAAAAAGGCCAGTAAGAGCAAGACCTTTTTATGGTCAGTAACAGTGTTGGGGAGCTTAAACATGCTACACGCCCCTCTCTTACTGGATTCTTCAAGTCCCTCAGTGTTTCAGTTGAGCTTCCCTTATACAGGGATCTGGAAACCTAAAACCTAGATAAACTGAAATTGAGGATGAGGCTTAGCTTGGACTGCTGTTACATCGGCCTGGTATAAAGGTCACTTTGACTTGCCTGAGTATTTTTATCTTAACTGTGATGCAATTGGGACACATGATTTAGTGTTAAGGCAATTTGAACAACATTGTCATGTGAATCTCCAGTGTGAGAAAAGACTTGTTTTTTTCATTTGTGTTTTACTTCTGGCTACCTGTAGTACACAGTACAAGAAATTATGGAATAAAGTTATCCACATTATAATTGAAGCTAAAAGCTCTTCTCTAATAGTTTCACCATGCACCATTTAAAACCACTGTGTCTGTAAATGAAACCTGTTTGAGTCTCTAATGTTTAATGTTTTATGTTTAAAATCTCAGGAGATGTAAAAATGTATAATAAAATTATACTAATTCAACCATAATGGATATTTCCATGATGTCAGTTAGTCCCACAACTGGTGCATAGTCATATGTAAAAGAAAGGTCAGAATTGTTAGTTTTATGCCATTGTCCCTGACTATGCTACATTGAAGGGTCAGCCAGCCATCCACAGCCCAGGAGGTTCCTCCACTGCATTGGTGACAATTTCCTGACAAAAAGGTGGAGGAGCCCATTAGGAGAGGAGTGCTGCTTTATCTTGTGCTTGTCAACAAGGAGGGTCTGGTTGAAGCAGTAAAGGTTGAGAGCAGCCTTGGTTGCAGTGACCATGAGATGGTGGAGTTCAGGGTCTCGTGTGGTAGGAATAGAATACCTAGCAGAGTCACAACCCTGGACTTCAGGAGGGCCAACTTTGGCTGTTTCAAGCAATTGATAGCCTTTTATGAGGGGGGGTGAGGTGGAGTGGGATAGATGGTGGCAGAACAGTGGATGTGGTCTATCTTGACTTCAGTAAGGCATTTGACACGGTCTCACATAACATCCTCATGGCCAAACTGAGGCAGTGTGGACTAAATGATTGGGTACTGAGGTGGATTGTAAACTGGCTGCAGGATAGAAGCCAGAGAGTAGTGACTAATGGGACAGAGTTGAGTTGGAGGCCTATATCTAATGGGGTCCTCCAAGGGTCAGTACTAGGACCAGTCCTCTTCTGTTTCTTCATTAATGACTTGGATGAGGGATTAGGGTGCACTGTCAGCAAGTATCGCTGACACCCCAGCAGACTGTGCTGCCATTCAGTGAGACCTGGACAGGCTAGAGAGCTGGGCAGAGAGAAATTGAATGTGGCACAAAAAGGGTAAATATAGAGTCTTGCATCTGGGCAAGAACAACCCCAGGGACCAGTATAGGTTGGGGACTGACCTGTTGGAGAGCAGTGTAGGAGAAAGGGACCTGGGGGTCCTAGTGGACAGCAGGATGACCATGAGCCAGCAGTGTGCTCTTGTGGCCAAGAGGGCCAACAGCATCCCTTGGTGGATCAAAAAGGTGGTTAGCAGATCGAGACACGTTCTTCTCCCCCTCTTCACTAGTGAGGCCACATCTGGAGTATTGTGTCCAGTTATGGGTCCCTCAGTTCAAGAAGGACACAGAGCTGCTGGAGGGTATCCAGTGTAGAGCAACAAAGATGATGAAGGAAGTAGAGCACCTCCCTTATGAGGAAAGGCTGAAGGAGCTGGGTCTCTTTTGCTTGGAGAAGAGGAGGCTGAGGGGTGACCTCATTAATTTCTATGAATATGTGAGAGGTGGATGTCAGGAGGATGCAGCCAGGCTCTTCTCAAGCTCATCTGGTGATAGGACAAGGGGCAATGGGTGCAAGTTGGAGCACAGGAGGTTCCATATAAATATCAGAAGGAACTTCTTCCCAGTGAGGGTAATGGAGCATTGGAACAAGCTGCCCAGGGGAAAAGGTGAAGACCACACCACCTCTCTGGGGAACCTTTTCTAAAACAGAACTAGTTTCTCCGTTGAGAACATCAAATTAGTACCCATTCCATAAAAGACAGTCATTTGAATGAACAATAACATTTGCTACATTACCACCAGCTACTTAATTTTGTGAAAGCAATTTCTACTCAGAAAGGTTCCCCTCAAAGGCTGTAGGTATGTTTGAGAAACGCTGAAAGGGTGGGAGAGTGCTTTAAGGACTGCTAGTGCTATCTTCATATGCTTTCCTAGGCATCCAATGATTGTCATATTTAGCACTAAGACAGATATAGAACCAGAGAAAACTTTGATCTAGCTTAGAATACATACAGCAGTTCTAATAGATCCTTACATATTGCAAGCAAATATTGTAGTTGCTATCCTGCTGAGTTGAAGATACTGAAGTAAAAAGGCAGATGTTGACCCTGAGTAGGAAGAAATTGTGATATGAGAACCTAAGAATCAAAATCAATATAGAATAAAGTGTTTTCACTGTGCTGGTAAAGAGAAGCAACACTACTGCAACCACATGCAATTATTTTTTCTTCCAAGAAGGGCATTTTTTTTAGGAATATTTGAGAGTGTGGGAAAGGAGTGAAGGTCTGCAGCGTCTCTTGTGTTCTGCTGGGAGACAAGATCACAATCTACTTTCTTAGATTTGAAAACATCTTACTCACTTCTTCCTCCATATTCTTCTCATCTGTTGCCTGTGCAGAAGACTTGCTTTTCTGCCTGATCCAGCAGGGCAAATATTGAATTGACAATCCCCAGTCAGAAGAGACTTGTAGGATGCAGGTAATATAACCAGGGATATAAGGGAGACACAAGGTTCTGGCTCCATGTGCTTAGCTGATCTGATCATAAAGATGATTTTTGTTTTGAAACAATACTTTTTGTCCTTCCTCTGCTTCTTTTGTTTGTTTTTCCTGTTGTGCTGCATACTGAGGAGTAACAGATACTCTCTAACCTCTCATACACCCTGCTTTACATCCCTACTCAGTTGCTATTCTCATAAAAATCATGTGCAATAATGCTATGAAATAATTAATTTTGGAATAAAAGATGGTAAGATTAAATCAACTGGAAAAGATTTTTCACTTGAAGCTCTTCCAACATTGTATTGTAATTATTTGCAAATCCACATTCTCGTATCAAGTCTACACTAAATCTGTGCTAAATCTACCCTCTTGTACCATTTTGTCAAATAAGCTAGAGGTGTTTGTCTCTTTTTTTCCTAAATTAAAGACTCAGAAAATCTACTGTGCACCAGATACTCATTGGATACATACTTTGTAAAAAAATTCCAACTTATTAAGAGTTTCTCATGAGTGTGGGATCCAAACTCTCTCCTAATCAGCACATCTGAATTTATATTCTCACTCTGTCTTTTCCTTTAGTTATTTCACTTCTCATTGTCTAAAAATAAAACCAGTAAGTAGTTAACAGGACCAAGGGGCACTGCAGGAGCACTTGTCTGAAATTACACAGGGGACATTTTATTATGTACATTTTAGCTTGGGCTTTACATTCTGTCTTCAAATCCTTCAAACTACATATTAAGATGCTTTTAGTTTGCATGTGTTGCTCTTTTCAGTAGCAGTGAGCCATTAGCTGTGAACATTTGGCTCCTCTCAGGTTTTGTGATGTGCTTATGAGTACTTTGGGGACTGCAAATCATCACTGTGTGTGGCAGATGTGGGGAACAGTCATCAGTCTGTGGGCACACACACATGCACGCTGTCATTTTTGTGTTGTCAGAAAGCCACAATCTTCTGCCATCTCCTACAATGATAGGAATCCCTATGGAGTTCAAGTAAAAATAAGAGTCTAAAATTCTTAAACTGTGTGTCACTGCCCTTCGCAATTCATTGTACCTGAAGCTTTTTTGAGATTACCAAGTTTTCTTTCACTACTCATTATATTGACTTTTTTGGGGCTTAGGAAGTGTTAAGTTAATTCTTTTTCTTTGGAAAAGCAGTTCACTCTATTTTCCCAGTGCTATGCTGGAAAATACATTTATGTTGCAGCTTCTAAAGCAAAATGTACTTCGTCTTGTTGCATTGTTTATTGGAAAATATTGGTTGAAATAAGGAAAAAAGTATTTTAATAGAAATGGCACAAAAGCAAACATAATACTATCAAATTAGAAGTTGCTGAGGTGGAAAAGATCTTTTACCTTTTCCCAAGTAATACAGAACAAGTATTGTTTGGGGTTTTTTTTAAATTTGTGTAATTTTAAAAAAGAATATGTTATTAGCTCTTTTCTTGTAACTCCAAGTGGAACTGAAAGCTCAGGGAGTAATTGTCTCAGTTCTTTTGAAGCATACTCTTTTAAAGCATAGTTCTTTTGCAAAGCATTTGCAATATGTAAGGAAACACGTCTTTTGTTTCACGTTTTTCAAATTATCTAGTGTCATCTTGATTGAAATTGTAGACTCCTGTGACCTCACAGAAATAAAGTTAAAATGAGACCAGGATTCCTCAATTGTCTTCCTTCACTGCCCCTGTGCCCAAGGTCACTGAAATTTGGGGATGAAAATCTTATTCCTCTGACATGACTTAAACGCTTTGATGTCTCTAGGAAAGTAAACAATGCTAATTATAAATGAGTTTGAACAAGCTAATTGGAACCTCTTGGGCTCTATGCTTGCAGCATGACAGGAGATGGATCCAACAGCCTACACTCACAAGTAGGAAAACATCCTTTTTGCAATGGCACAGAGAAGCTTTAATGACTCCCCTTGCTGGACTTAGCACGGATGCTGTGTATTCATGGTGCTTCAGTGTCTTTACTGGCACGATCAGAACTCAATGTGGTGTCTTTTTATCTAGGGTATACATAGACTGCCTGATGTGTTTGGCTATATTGTCCTCATTGCAATTACAGAACCCCTGTGGCTTAGGGGGACCTTAGGGGGTCTTCTAGTGTACTTCCCCTACTCAGACACGAACAGCTATAGCAGGTTACCCAGACTTATGGAATTTCCTGAGAACTGTGATTCCCTCTAGTTCCTGTGTGTTCTTCCTTACTGCACATTGTTAATAATCCTTGATGTACCATTGATATAGATTCATAGAAACTGTTGAGGCCACTCTTGGACCTTAACAGTCCTACCCAGCTTCCCATGGGACATCCCTCCTCTGCTCTCCTCTGAGAGCTCTATCCAGGACCCTCAGCCTCTGACCAAGAGGAACAATTTTACAAGTCCCAAAGATGCCTGAGCCTCTCAACAAGACAATCAGAGTTCAGAGTGTTTCAGTGGATGAGAAATTTTGTAGGTTCTGCAAATATAACTATAAAAAAAATCATACATTTCACTTGTGTGAAACAGACTTGTGGCTACTGTTTGTATACAATACACACAAGACAAAACCCACACAGTTCTTGGAGAGAACACTTAAATTTAAATAACTTCATCTCATACATCTCCCTCTTTATGTGTTAGATTCACCTGTTGGTTGACCTGCTACACTAAAACATTGTTCATCTAGATGTTACCTTCAGGTAACAGCAGCTCTTCAAGGGACTGATTAAGGTGCAATAAAATTGTGGCACTCACTTCTGTCTGTGGGTTCCTTGTTAAGCAGGTATTGAAGTACTGCCTCTATCCCAGGGTCAGTAGGTTTAAGTCTTGTCACTTTTGAGGGAGATCATCTGCTTCTATACTCTTCAGCTGTGAGTTCACGATATAGAACTTACATGTAGAAATTAAACTGGATGTCTGAGTCTGCTTCTTCTTAACCTGTTCACTCTCCTAGTGACTCAGTGAGGCGAAGGCTACAAGGTGAAAAGCCTTTTCAGACCATGCAATTCTCCTCTTTTCTCCATGTGTACTGCACTGCCTGTATCTCAACGGTCTGGTGTTTCAGTCATCTCAACACAGAACTTGGCAGGCATCAGTCCCTATGCAAATTTTTTAAGGTACTTATTGTTTCCTTTGGCTCTATGCAGGCAAGAACCCTGCTGTCCTGAAGTGTAAATGTTCATCTATAACTTTTCTTGTACTTTCACATCCTGACAGTTTTTTAAAACCTACATAATATAGAAGTCTGTTAAAGTTTCCTTTAACCAAGGGAGCAGGGGCACTTTGCTAATGCAGTGGTACACTTGTCTCCCTACTTTTCCCTGCTTAAAAGAGATTTTTCCCCTTTTGTTATTTGAATATGGATAAATGGACCTGCTGTGAGAAAATGTTGTTTACTGCAAAACAAAAAGGGAAATTGTAATAAGTGTGGGGTATGGCAGTCATAGGAAACAGTAATATTTCAGTCCCATCAAACTGGGATTGTGGTGAAACCTATTAGTCCCATTGTATTGCCTTGCCCACTCACAGATGGGTAACCTTTTAAGAAAACATTTAGTATCAAATTTCAGTGAAATTTCTGCTGGCAGTAAGTGAGGAGTCTGTGTGTGTTTTTTATGTTTCCCCCCATAAGTAAACAAATAGGGAGAATGAATAAGGATTATTTACCAGTTAAAATCAAACTAGTGTTAGCATAGCCTGAAGTTCACTAGATGACTTCTGCAGCTCCTCTGAAATGACATAGAAAATTCAGAACATGTTTTAGTGGGGAAGCATCTTTCCTGAAGTATTAGACTGAAATCAGTGCCAGTTAAAAGGGAGAAGGAACTTAAAGGCATATAAAATTTAAAGATGTGCATGACAGACCAGGAGAAGATGATTGGTCTGGTATTCTCATGGATCTGCAAAAGTAATTTGCAAAAGTTATTTCACTCACATGAAATATTATGGATTGTGAGGTTCTGAGATGCTAATAGTGTGGGCTGCAATAGTTAGTATGGGGAAGTTTGCATGACTGCAGTCTGTGATATAATGAGAGAAATTTTTTATCTAGAAAATAGTCATTTGTAATGAGATATGCATCTCATGGCCTGACTCAGAGAGAAAAGGGGAGGGGGTGGGGAGTGAATAAATACATCTCACACCTTTCACAGGCACTAAAAGCTCATTTAAAAATAATTATGAAAAATTCATTTTGAGAAAAGATTAAAGATCAACTCAAGCATTTTTACAAGGGCTAAGGCACTTCGCTCTGGGATGATATTACCTCACAGAGGCAGACACTCAGCAAGGAAATGAAATATATTGGGATCAACAGAGCTCCAACAAGTCAATGGAGCCACAAAATTATGTTGTTAAAATGACAACTAAAATGGGAATGGGTGCATCATCAGTTAGAATCATTCTCTTCTTCTGCTCTTATTAAAACCTTCGTTACGACCATGGAACATTAGCATTTTAATGCCTACTTATAACTTCTCCTTTTCATTTCCTTTGTTGTTTTTTTTTTAATTATAAGGTAATGACTGACTAGTCTTAATATTGTCTTATGCTTACCATTTGGTAAGTACATTCTTTTTCCTGCTATTATTCACTTCATGCTATGTCTTGCACAGTATGAGCAGTTAGGTCACTGCCTGGCACATTAGGATCTTCCTGAGGACCTTTATTCTACTTAGAACCATGCAGAATGTGTTGGGTTGTTAGGGACAACTGGTAGTTATCAGTTCAACTACCCTGCAACAAGCAAAGACATCACGCACTAGATCAGATTTCTCAAAGCCCCATCAAGCCTGACCTTGAATGCGTTCATGGATAGGACATCCACCACCATTCTAGGCAGCCTGTTTCAGAAATACACCATCCTCAGATTAAAGAACTTCTTCCTCATGTCCAGCCTAAATCTCCCCTTTTCCAGCTTTAAACCATTCCCCCTCAACCTTTTTGTTCCCTGCCCTTGTGATCAGTCTTCCCAAGCCTTCTGATAGGCCCCTTTCAGGTACTGGAAACTTGCTGTAAGTTCCCACAGGCCTCTTTAGGCTGAACAACTCTAAGTCTCTCAGCCTGTCTTCATAAGACAGTATTAGTATTAGACTTACAGACATAACTAGTTTTATAGTATAAACAAGGTACAGGAGCTTTGCTCTACATACTTAAGTTTGAAACTTCTTTAACATATGAGAAACCTCATGTCATGTAAAATAGGAGAAAAGCCACTAGGCTGTCAAGAAAAGATCCTCCTGAGACATGGCAGTAGCTGAATGAGGCCCAGACTCCTGCCACACTGAACGTCTCCAGTTCAGTTAGACATGTCAAAATCTCCATTGAGGATTAGCCAACCTGAAGCAAAAGGATTCACTTTTAATTCCCTAATTCTTTTATGCAGAAAGAACAGGAGGAAAATAGGTATTCTCTTGTGAAAAAGTTCACATTTTCCTGTGAAAATCAGTCCTGCGGGAGCTGTATTTTCAGTTGAAGTGTTGCCTGATTTCTAGGAGCTGAAGTCAGGTAGGTTATCTGACTGGCTTTAATCCCATTTAACTCTCAGACATGGTGAGGAGCAGAGGAGCCTAACCAGGGAGATCTTGAGCTGAGACGACCCAAGGGCTATCCAGGGAGAAGGATTTACAAGTGTTCCTCATGTGAAATGAAGCCAAGTGGATGAATTTTCTCCCCAGAAAGGCATGCAGAAAAATGTAAGGGAGTTACAGCCTACAGCAGGATGAGATGCAAGGGAAGAGCTTTTCAAGACAGCATAAAATCTATTGTGGTGGGTTTTAAGAGGAGTCTGGAGATGTCTAAGACTGCCTATGGGATGCTTAGTGAAAGGACCAAGGACAGAGAAAGACAGATCAAGATGGATTAAAGAGTGCTAATGCCCCTTGGCTAAGTCCTGTGCCTGATCACTGCAGTTGACCTTATATTCATATCATATACAACTTCCCGCTATCTTTTGCATGGTTTCACTTCTTTTTTTCAGACTCTTATGTCTGAATAAGGGCAAACTCCAGACAGGATGAGTTGGCAAGTGAGGATGTCTCATATTTTTCACTGGAGAGAGAACTGCAGCAATAAGTGTTCCTAGGTCTGGGTTATACTAGAGCCTAAGGACAGCTACTGCATAGATTGTCTAAGACCACTTGGAGAGAGTTGAGGCTAATCAGCTGGTAGCTGCTTGGATCCTCTTTCTTAAAGATAAGAGTGATATTTGCTTTTTTCCGGACATCCTTCTCCAATTCCCATCACGGTTCAAATATTCTACATATATTAAATGTAGACAGTTTTCATTTTTCTCTTCTATTTTGAGTAATGAACCAAAGTAAGAAATAAGAGCTTAGTTCTATTACCTGAGCTATAGCTGGCAGAGGATGAAGGTCTCATAAACACCTTTGCTGGATTTCTGTATCGTGATGCACAAGGTCTAGTCTAACAATAACAGCTTGGTAAATAAATGAGTCATACCCAAGCTCTCTAAAAATAATAAAATGTAGTAAATATCTCACCAGAACTTAAGAATATTAAAAAAAAAGAACACATACTGTGATGGGATGGGTAGCCAGTGTTGTACCTCACTAGTGATGAAGCGTTTAGAAGTGTTTGCTGGAAAACATTGTGCTTGATCATCCTAGTACTCAGCCCCAATAAAGAATTATACAACCTCACAGTACAAAAAATCATCTAAATGTTTTAGAACCATGCAGAATGTGTTGGGTTGTTAGGGACAACTGGTCCTTTAATTGGCCTTGAAATGCTGAGTTGTTACAAACTTTCTTTAAATGATGTAATTTCGTTCTTAGTCTTTGCAGTACTGACTGTCTACGTTTATATGCTTATGCATACACGTACATACACGCACAAAGCCATACTTCGCCTGAGGTGAATATCTTTTTCTGTGTGTATTACTGTTTCTGCTGCAAATAGCTGTAAATAGTCTGTTCTGTCTTGCAACGTTATTTACAGTCTATTTTCTCATGATGGCTTTCTGCTAGCAAGTACACAAAACAAAAGCTGTTACATATGTCCTGATAAATGAGAAATGGCTGTCAGAGATGGCTGGAAGAACACCAAAGTATTTATTGAGGCATCTAAGCCATGCCATAACAAATTGGGGCACTTGAGGCACAGAGCTTTTCTGATAGAGACAATATAATTTATCCTTATGCCCTGTATTAATGTTGCCTCCAAGTGAGGGGAAAGGTCTGCATTCTGCTCAGTCTCTCTTTGTCACTGGCCTTGCAATTATCAAAGTTATTCCTGTTACTATGCTGCTAGAGAAGATATTCTGCACAGAGTTATTCCTAAGTGCAGCTGAAATGTGATGATTTAATGCAAAGGGAAAATCAAATACACAGAGAGAATAAAATAAACAGTCAGTCTGACTGTGAAAACACTGTAAAATACAACCAGCCTCTAAATAGTTTTTAAGTATACTAATTAAATAAGCATTTAATGTATATAATTTCATCTACTCGTATGCTTAATGGTATAATTCTATCATGTTCTTCCCACTCCCAACTGGGACAACTTGGAATTTTGACAGTAATTACATGCATCTCATTTAAATTAACTTTCTCATATATATTTATATATAACATACATAATATATATTTATATATGCTAATATATACCTATATACTTATAATAAATATGTATTTATATATTTAGATTATAATATACAAAATAAATTTATATATAATACATAAATATGGGATTGATCATCAGGTAGTTTCCTTAGTGTCATTTTCAGTAGAATTTATCTCCTAATTATCATTCTTTCCTATTCTATTGCACCTACTTCAAATAACTTGGCTGATATTATCTGGCTGATATTATTGCCCTCCCGCTATCTATTATCTTTGCCAAATCATGGCAGACAGGAGAGGTGCCTGAGGACTGGAGGAGAGCCAATGTCACTCCA
>VZRI01006321.1:179305-243636 GCA_013397515.1 Upupa epops | reverse complement strand
GAACTTCTTTGCTGTGAGGGTCACAGAGCACTGGAACAGACTCCCCAGGGAGGTCGTGGAGTCTCCTTCTCTGGGGACTTTCAAGGCCCGCCTGGATGCTTTCCTCTGTGATCTGTGTTAGATAGTTTTGTCCTGCTCCGGCAGGGGGGTTGGACTCGATGATCTCTTGGGTCCCTTCCAACCCCTAACATCCTATGATCCTATGATCCTATGATCCTATGAACTTGAAGAAAAATAATTGATCATAATTGTGGCCCTCATTGAAAGACAGAGATGTTTTTCAATTAATTCTGTTGCTTTTGAAGGTCCAGCTTCCTTGCACCCCAATAATAAAATGCTATTGGTGGAGGTATTTAACAGCAAAAGAAAAAATTAGGGAGGCAAGGGAAGGAACTGCACTTGAGCTAAATCCTCATTTTCAGCTCAGGAAATCTTCCTGAGGGTGTCCTGTCAACTCCTCACATTGTGGAGCAGGAGTATAAGACATAGATCAGCCCTCTGGGAAAGAGCTTCAATTAGACATTGCCATGGATTGGGGCAGGATGCTGGCCTGTGAAACATTTCTCAAATGGTAATGGAAGAACAGAGTGGGTCAATAAGAACAAGGATTTGGTAGGCAATGGCTATTAAAAGCATGGTATGTGGGAAACGGAAATGTTAACGAGTCAAAAAGAACCATCAGTAGACATCAGAGCTCTATTTTCCCTCTGGCAAAGTAGAAAGGTCTCTCTGAATGTCCCCAAGTGCAATGAGCATGTGTTGAGAGGAAAGGTGTGCCATGAAGAGCAAATTGCTCTTCTACCATTAAAGATCATTTTGTAAAGTTTGAATGCCTTGCAAACCCCAGATCTTAGCTCTTTAAAATATGCTTTCTGATATGTCATTATTTATCTGTTTATCCATTATCGAGTGGAAGGAAATAGTCTCTGAACAGCAGTGCTGCATTCAGAGTTATTATGTATGAAAACAATACCTGCCTTGCAAAGTTCATAATAGGCAGGACGTGAGCCCTGCTTGCTGTTAACAGTTCTGCATCTAAAAAAAGGAATCCTTTTTGTTTCCATGTCGAGCTCCCTTGTTTCCACACCATCCTTCCAGAGATGAAAGAAAAAATGTCATCTTGTAAACAAAAGGGGAGTACAAAACCCACATAAGTTGGCCTCCTGGGCTTTAGCCTAAGTAATAGGGTTTTCTTGTTAGTGCAACTCAGAAATTCAAGGGCAAGTCAGAAGGGAGCAGTGTGTTTACCATTAATGCTATTGACACTTATTTATAGCACTTTCTTTGCAAGGCTGTTAATATTTCAAATAATAAAAATTAATGGGAGAGTCACCCCTCAGCTCGGTTATAAAGTGTGTCAACAGGCTTCTCATGCATCATTGTCTGGGCAACATGGGCTGTAGAAAGGAGGCAGAAGAGAAATGTCAAGAGCAGGTTTCTGTAGTGAATAATTTAACCATATGGCTGTTTGGCTTACAAAGTAATCCGTTGACAGGGATGTCAGTTTTTTTCTGTTGCACTTGGAGTAAAGACACTCTACCTAAAGAAATATCATTTTACTACAAACAGAAGAAATACCACTGGCTGAAATTGTCTTTTTATTCTTTTTCATTTTAGAATTCACTTTTGTTTTAAAAAATACATTCTCTACTTTCTGTCTCTCATCCCCTTTTATTCCCTATCTTTCCAAAAGCTGTTACTTAAACGTTATAAGCAGAGATGGTGTTTCATTACATCTGATGAAATGTCTGTATAGCAGCATTCAAAGAAAACAGAATCCAAGAGGTTTTGTGAAAACTCAGAGGTTGCCAAATCTAGTAATAATTCTGGGTGGGTGTAGAGGCATGTTGCTTGTTCTTGAGAAGATTTTTTTATATTCCAATGACACCTCAGTGATTCCTTTACTTGATATTTTACCTTAATTTATCCCCTGAAGTCTGTAATTTCATGGTGTGATACTCTATTAAAAATGTTAATAAGATATCAAACGTACCAAGAAAGGGCACCATGCAGGGTTGGAAAGGCAAAGTTAAATTTATCAGGGACAATTAAATCAGCCATTATAAAAGAAAAGCTACATATGATATGAAATAGCTTTCCTTACTGTGCAGTCAGCACATTTGAAATAGGATAAAACAGAACAGGACTTATCTGATATAATTGCACTGCTAATAATAATAAACAATAAGTAATAAATCACAGAATGGTTGAGGTTGGAAGGATCTTCTGAAAGTCATCTTGTCCAATCCACCCGCTCATGCTGGGCCATCAAAGACCAGTTTCCCAATACCACGTCCAGATGGCTTTTAAATGTCTCCAAGAATGGAGACTCAACCACCTCCTGAGCAACCTGTGCCAGTGCTCAGTCACCTTCATAATGGAAAAAACATTTTCCTGATGTACAGCTGCAGTCTCCTGTGTTTCAGTTTGTGCCCACTGCCTTTTGTTCTGTCACTACACATTTATCCCATCAGTGGGAGCAAAAATATATGTCTCTTGCTAATTGGGAATGGAGGAGAAGTTGAAAGGAGAGTTCTCCAGTGTGAATGCTGCCACATTACTGAATAAATGGGTCAGAAAAATCTACTTTATAGGAACCTTTCACTAAAACCTGCAAAATTTTTGATGGAGAGCTGAAAATGTGCTTTCATGTTCTCGCAAAAGAAAAATGTTCCTGCTCCTTACACACTAAGTGTACCAAAATTCTGTAGGTAATTTGCTCCTTGTGCACATGAGCACTGATGCCTACATTCCTCAAACACTTCAATACACCATTAATTATGAGTATGAATGGAACTGAACTATTTTGAACTCAAGAGAATTGTGTTCCAGTGCTTAAAATTGGTCCTGGCTCATGTGAAGTTTTGAGTGTTTGGTACATTGACTCATGTTCATGCATGACTGAATTTTTTAATGCTGCATATTTCAGTGACATTTCCAGAAATGCAAGTCTTATTGCCAAATTATGGCTTCTTCTGTTGGTCGGCCATGTGTTACCTTAGAAATACCCTGCCCTCTCCTGGAAATCAATAGCAGAACAATTGTAAATCTTTGAAAACCGAGAGAACCCTTAAAAGAATTAAGAAGATAATTTTATATCTTTATAGCTTTCTATGTTAAAAGGCATAGTACTGCTTAAAAGATGCAATAATTTCACTCTTGTGAATGCATAAAGAGATGCATCCATTCAGATAAAAAGGCCATAAAAGATGAAAGTCAAAAATAAAATGTCATCTTTTGTTTTCTGTCCTCAAAAAAAACCCCAATCTCAGGCAATACAAAACACAATGATAAACACTGAATGCAGTTAAAAGTGAAATGAGGAAGAAAGAAAATATTTGTTTCCTGAGATACTTCCACCTGATGTAAAGGGTAAAAAAATGGACTTTTAAGATGATACTGACAGAAATAGCTATATTATTAATTCTGTCATCTCACTTGCTTAGTGTGCGTGCAGTTTGGTGTTCTTTAACAGCATTTACTGGTCTTTCAGATAATTCTGACTAATCTTTCCTTGAATAGTGGAAACAGTAATTCTTACTATATGTAATAGAAATGCCAACCAAGGCATAGATCTTGCTTTTCCTTTCTCCTGTTTTCGCTGTTGATATCATAACAATCTTGCAGCTGTATGCTTCTTTATTTGATGCTTTATACATAGTGAGTTTAACAAAATTAGCGATTAATATGTTTGTGAAAATCGCTCCTCATGTGCAAAAAAGCTATCGCTGGGGAGAAAAGTGTGCCTTTGTCATGCCTTTGTCATGAAACACACTAGATGATGAAGGATGCTCTCTATAAAACCCTGAAAAGCCCCCAAAAAGGACTCTCTTTATGCAGAGAGTGATATATGGATTAGAAACAAAATCCATCTTAAATTAAAGTCATTGTAATAAAATTTAATTTGTACAAATATATAAAAAACAATACGGAACCCAACTCCCTAATGGCACTTATGTCAACATCATTGACGCTTTTGGGCAGGCACTGGGGAACTCCTAGACTAGATTCAGTTGCAGATGGGAACCCTATTTTAACCTGTAAAGATTGATATTGATACGTTTGTTAATGTGACGATTTTGTCAATGTATTAGTATATGGAAAGAGAACTCCTGCATCTTCTAGCTGTAGTGGAACCGGCACAAGGCTCCTCTGAAGCACAGGCAAAATTGATTTTTTTTTCCTATTTTTCATCCTTTCACCACTAACATTTATTTAGTAGACAAGATTCAGTCAAGATTATATGCCAGAGAGTGATATTGCAAGGGAGTAAAACTGTAGAAGAAGAAAGCCTGTGAAATCAGATGTGTTTCAGGAGGCTTTCAAAGATTAGTGTCACTTTAGCTGGCTGAGAATCTTAGAAGAGAAACTAGAAAAGCTGGATAAGCAGTACTTTGGGAGGTTTTGAGGTTTCTGAAGTCTACCATCAGGTACAGTATAATCCATGCATCAATAAGAATCATGTCCCTCAGGGCTCCATACTGAGACTAGTGAGGAGATAGGGCCACCAAGAGCACCATCAGCAAGTTTGCAGACAACACCAAGCTGAGTGCTGCATTTGACATGCCTGAGGAATGGGATGCTGTGTAGAGGAACCTAGAAAAGCTTTAGAAGTGGGACCATTTAATCATGATGAGATTCAAACTTCTCTATGAGTAGTCAGCATGTTGAATCGTTGAATCATAGTATGCATTGAGTTGGAAGAGACCTTTTAAAGGTTATCCAGTCCAACCCGACTGCAGTGAGCAGAGACATCTTCAATTAGATCAGGTTGTCTGGAGCCTCATCCAGCCTGACCTTGAATGTTTCCAGGAATGGAGCCTACATCACGTCTCTGGGCAAAAGGAGGACATAAGAATGGTGCCCTCCAAATGCACTTTAAGCAGCTAAACTTGAACCATGGTTTTTTTGGGGGGTGGGGGTGGGGTGTTTTTTTGACTGTTCACAGGTCAAGCCTAAAAAGACTAAGCACCCTTCTCCTCAAACTACTCTTGCAAGAGTAAAATATTTTGAATAGTGCCACAAAGCGCACATACTCTGTTTATTTAAAAATTGTCTTCCATTAGTCTGCTAAATCCAAGTTGAAGACTGTTCATTTATGAAAGCAGAGAGACCTTTTCCCACAATGTGCTAATTTGCAACAACCTATTAAGTTGCACCACAGGCTCCGTTGTGTGCTTAGACCCAAATTACTGAGAGAAAATGTTTTAGTGCATTTCATTTCCGTGTATTCAGTCACAATACATTTACAATTCCGTGTATTGCAATGGAGATGTAAATAAGTTTCCCTCTTGTATATAAGTAAGCACTTTGTGGTATATTTCCTTCGTTGATTGAAAGTAAATGCATAGCAGCATTACAGTGCTGTAAATCATAATTTGTGCCTGGCTGCTTGGATCATCAGTTTCAAAATGTATCAAAACATATTGTGATAGAATAAACTGTACAACTGAGTCTGAGGCTTTTCTGCTCCTTTGGGTGCTCAAAAGTACTGCAAAGTGCTCCAGTATTCAGTCAGTTGCCTCCCTTTAGAAGAGCTAATAAATGAAGGTGCTTTCTCCCTGTCCCTGGGATTAGGTTAAATCCAATTGCGTCTTTCAAAACAAATACAGCTGCTGGTTAAACATCCACTCTGATATATGAAAAAAGTAAGAGAGTCGAACCCTTCATGTTCTATCAAATCCCATTAAAACACAGGTGCCTTCAAGGTCTCTAATCTTATACCCTTACACATACAGAAAATGCTCGTAAAAGCCAAAAAAACAATTTCTGATATATAATGTGGACCCTTCCACATCACCCTTTTAAATGGAATCACTGTTAAGGGAAAGTCCTTTTCTAGGTCATTTTAATCACTAAACCAAGAGGAACAAAAATGATAATTAAATTGATCTGCCTTTATCATCTCAAAATATTTGCATTACTGACTTTCTTCTCAGCTTAAGTTGAAACAAGATCATCCCTGGTCAATCTTGTTGACATGCACTCCTCTGCTAACCACATTTAATGAAAATTGCAGAGGTATCAAAATCATTTAGAAGATACGGGGGAAACAAAGAGCCCTTCTCACCAAGGACAAAACATGATATATCCAGGAGACATTGACTAAACCACATGTAAATCCAGCCCATAGCCTTATTTCTGTCTCTGCAAAGTTTATAATGAGTTATCATGATTTAATGTGTGTCAGATTCAAATTAAGGTGTGGACCAGTTTATTATATGCATAAATAATGTATAGGGATTACTCAGATAATGTGATTATGGAATCATTCTATACATTCTTTCTCAGAGATGTGGGTTTTTTCAGGAGCAATAAGATATTCTTCTCAATAACCCAAATGGGATCTTATGAAAAAAAATGAACTTAGACTGTCAAAGGACACCAGACTATCATTTTTTTCTAGATCCAAAGTAAAGCACTGGAAGGGGCCCTGAACAACCTTCTGCACCTGTTTTGACTGAGAGATTTAACTAATTGACCCTTGGAGGTCCCTTCCAACCTATTATATTGCTCTCTGTGTCCAAGATATGGCAGCATACTCTGTGTTACTGTTTTTCTTGGATGGAGTAGAAAAGAAAAGAAAAGAAAAGAAAAGAAAAGAAAAGAAAAGAAAAGAAAAGAAAAGAAAAGAAAAGAAAAGAAAAGAAAAGAAAAGAAAAGAAAAGAAAAGAAAAGAAGGAAATTTGTTATAAGCCACATGTGTCTGGGTTACCAGTTCTTTGACATTACCTTTCAATCATTAGCCAGAGGCCATTATTTCTGCTTGTCTGAGTACCCTTGATGTGTATAAGAGAAAAAAAAAAAGAATAAAGTGCCTAAAATGTGTTTCCAATGAGAAGATTCGATGATAGAATGTCTCCTCAAACTGTCCTTGTCCTGCTTTCTCTTTCCTGTGAAGTTCCCAAGTTCTCTCATCTTCTGTTTTAAAATGTCTATGACTTTGTCCAGGATGCATCCAAATTAAACCTAAGAATAAGATGTCGTTAAGCTGTATCTTCTCAGACTCTTGTAAGATCATAAAAAAGAGAGAAATTCTGTTGCCTTTTCTCCTTCCTTATATGATTCAGAGCAACACAGGAACCCTTGCATAACAATTATAGCAAAGACATACCTTGATGAGAAAGGTCAGAGCCTTTGGAACAGAGAAGAGAAATTCAGTGGCTACATCTATATATGAAACAACAGCTGAGAAAAGTATTCAAGGGAAACGTAAGTTCATAAATATTTTCTAAACTTTCTCTAGGCTTGATTAAGAACCTGAATGTGCCTAACTTTGTTTAATATCCTGCCAACTTAAATCTGTCTTTTACTCTTCTAAGCAACTGCCTGTACTGGAATCACATCCTCTGTCCTTGGAAAACACATGTTGACCCTATTAGCAGACAAAAAAGGACAAGCTAAAGTTAAAATCTCTTCTCCTTTGATCTGCACACAGACCTTGAAAGCTGTTGACATGTTTGGATTAGATTGTAAGACTAAAGCATGTTAGAACTACATATCTGGCATTTTTAATGAGAATGTCTCAGGTAACTTGATTAACTCTGAGTCTTTGCCTAATGGGGAGTTGGTTGTAAATTAGTTGCTTGAAACCTGACAGAAATGATCAAAACTCTAAGTTAGCAGAAGTTTTCACCACTGCATTTTACTATGTTGCATGAATGTGTGTGGAATATCTAATGTTGCAACTGGTCTCATTTCTTTACTGACAGAGCGGTCAGGGATTGGAACAGGACACCCAGGAAAGTAGTGGGGTCACCATCCCTGGAGAATGTTCAAAAAAAGTGGATCTGGCGCTTGGAAATGTGTTTAGTGGGCATGGTAATATTGGGTTCATGGTTGGACTTGGAGATGTTTTCCAACCATACTGTCTCTATGACTCACTGATTTTCTGTCAGCTAATTGTTTACATTAACTGTTCTGTTTACTGGTGACAGTAGTGTTCTAACAGTTTGTTTCTACATACAAATCCACTGTCCTCCATCAAAAGGATGGGTGGGAGGACTTCTTGGAAGGTTTTTCAGAGGCCTTATGATCTCTCTATTATTACACATATAACCTTAATAGACCACACAATGGTTGTGATGGCTTAGTGAATTCAAGTAGAGCTCTGGTTCATACTCCGGCATTGAGTTCACTCAGCAAGAGCTGTCATGGCCATCTATTCACTGTATCATGGATGACGGGCATATCCAAAGCAGAACTTGCACCCCATGGAAAGCTAAAGAAGTTCATCTTAGTATTTATCTTAGTATTTTCTGAGACTTTCAAAAGTTGTCAGTCTGTGTTTGAGTCTCATTACTAGCACTTGATTTTTACTGGATATTAGTAAAACATCCTCAAGAGTTAGAATGACTGCTGTCTGCTACAGTAGCAACACCAGAGGAATCACCAGCTGGAGCTGGTGCTCATAAAATAATTTCATGTTTTCTTTTAAATTATGTATAAGACAGAGGAGAGATAAGGACTATGCCACCTTTTCCACGTCTACCTCATAACTGATGTATGCAGTAGCTGTATAAATAGACCTGACCTACAAGGTTGGTAAGAGAACACCACTGTGGGAATCTGCAAAGTGGCCACCTGAGCACCAGATTCCTAATGACTTACACAACAAAAATTCTATGAAAAGAATTGTCCAAACTACTTTGAGGACAAGAATGTTTCCGTTGCCCTGATATTGCAATAACGTGGCTATAGATAAACAGAATTCATGGCAGCGTGAACATAAGAAGCATTATTATCTTGAAAAACATAAGCAATAGTTAAGGAAATCCTTTTCTAGATTGTGGTCTATGACTATGAAGCAGGGAGAGTGACAGTTCTGTTGGTTATGTCAAGGATAGAGTTTAGCAGAGGTTCACATAACACTCATGCTTTTTCCCACTGTCTCATAACCACTATCCACCCCAAGTAACAGTATCAGAAATACTCTGATGGGTTTCAATCCTTCAATCATAAATAAACTTGAGGCAAAGCTCATTCCCTCTGTTTTCATTATGGATTTCATATGCTCCTTTATTAAATTCACTAAGAAATAAGGTTGTGGTTTCAAAGGTAGCCAATCTTGTACTGATACACTGATCACAGAGTAATTATACACATGAGTAGAAATTAATCATTCTAAGACTACTAAAGCTCAATCTTGTTTTGGACTTTCTGCAGCTGGGTTACATCACAACAAGACTAAGCACAGAAGACCCATCACACAGTTTCTTCCAGAATATTTTCAAGTGCTTCTGTGTATTCATATCTTTTTGTATGCAAGCACAGTCTTGCAGAAGCACAAGCAGCATTAACACATGTACCATGACTTCTTAAAAGCGTTTAAGTCCTAAATTCCAGGTGTTTTCATCACTACCAAGTTGTCCATCAGTCATATTTTCTCTCTGTGCTTTCCTAACAAGATGAATGCATAAGGAGATAGAGTGGGCTTGTGAGTCTGTAACTATTCTTTAAATTATACTCACATCTGTGCTTAAACACGCACAGGAAATACGTTCCATCCTCTGGAAGTATTACAGCATAGAGAAATGCCCTCCCTCACACACTTTATTTCTCTTCCTTCCTTACATAGCAGTGTCTCACAGACTAAATGGTTTTTTAGGTAGTGTATATATCAATTATTTTATCCTTTATAGAAAGAATATCCATCCATAGTTCATTGTAGAAAGTACTAGAGAATGCCATTAAAGAGTGACAATAAAATGTAATTTAATTTTGTAGGGAATAATAACTAAAAGAAATATTACAGGAATGGTTTTCCTTTTTTTTTTTTTTTTTTTTNTTTTTTTTTTTTGTATTTCTGTGGAAATTTCACAGCCACTGGCAAAAAAAAAAATAAAAAGAGAGTATTTTTATATTTTTCAGTAATGGGAACAAAAGCATAGCTGTAGGAACACAAAGATTAAAATCACAAACACAGATTTCACAGCTGTTGATATTTTGCAGATAGACTGATTTCCTTTAATTTTTCATTGAATTTGTGTTAGAATTTTTCACTGCCAAAACTTCTTTTTATAACACTTCATAATGAAGGACTGGGTTTGAATGTAAAATGTGTCGCTAAAAATACCAGCTGTAGATAAAACCACGTGCCTACATGTATCAGTAAGTGTATTTTCATCTCTTCTCGGCTGTGTGTAACCTAACACATACTTGTTCCCTTTGACCCAAAGTTTTTCTGGTTACCATAAGGAACATGTAACAAAACGCTTTGGGAACTGGAGAGAGGCTCCATCCACAAGACAGCAATCGTCAGTCTACACTACAGAAGTGTTTGCAGTATAGTAGGTAGAAGTGCATAAACACAGCTGAGATAGCTGGAAGAGATTTCACATTGTGCTTCTCTATGTGTAGGATAAATTTGCCATTATGCATTTGGCATAACTTGTGCTATCTTACATCTGTAGCCCTAAGATTAGTAAACACACAGTTATGGAGTGGTAGCTTTTCTGCCAGTTTGAGAGTGGAGGGTGCCAAGAAGGCTGAAAAGTGGAAAGAAGAAAGGAAAAAAAAAAAACCAAGAAAAACCCCCAACCAAGTATTTTTCTTAATTTGTTTTAATACAAAATTATGCAGGAGTAGATAAACTGGCAAATAGTCTGCTTTATTGGTATAAATGGCTGTTGTCTACTATAATATACCAACAAGGAAACAATAAGTCTGGTTTTGCTAGTCTCTCCTTAGATTGATGGAAACAACAGGAATGCACTAACTTGCTCCTGCAAGTTATTAAATGGGTTTTTAAAGCTATTTATATATGTCTGCATGGGAGCAAAGCAACAGAAACAAAAAACAAAGAAGTCTTCTTGCCCTCTTTCTTTAACTTACTTGCAAGAGAAGCTAAGGGTAGGTATTTTTCCCAGAAGCATTTTCCTGAATGTAAAAGAAAACCTGGCATTTAAACAGGCCATGTATCCTTTTTTAATAGAATCTTAAATTATTATCCTAGTTTTACTTGAGATGCCCTCTGTGTTTAAGGATGTGCAGAATAGATGAAGAAAAAAGCTATCTACAAACAAAACACACATATAGTGTACAAAACGCACACAGTAAATATCTTCCTTTCACTCACTAAATTTACTCATTACTGTAGTGTGTTAAGTAGTGCAGATTTTCACATGACTCTTCATTTCCAATTTCCACAATTAAACCCCACCATTTTTTCAAAATACGTTGATGGTGTCAAACGCCGATGAAGCTTATTCTTCCTTTACTAGACTGGCAAGCAGTAGTTCTGCTCCCATCATGTCTCGGTCCAGGCCAAAGGCTCCAGCCTAACTACCCTGGGGACCTCTGCTGATCTTGCTCTAGGTTATCAGTATCTGGGTATGTCCTACAAGCACAGAAGGAAAGGGATAATGAACCCCTTCTGGATAAACATTTTGTTGTAATTCTTTATCATTCAGCTCCATAGAACTGAAGATTTATCACAGTGTTTTCCGGGTTACAGCAATGCTTTATAAATTATTTCTCATAAGAACTTTCTAACTGACTTTCACATTCACTTTCCCTGCTACATAGACCCCAAGCACCTAATTAACTTCTCAAAGGGGGAGTTAGTCATCTTTGGAAAATATTATCCCAGCTTATACCAGGATTAATAACATCCTCATTGCAAATATCTCAGTGCTTGAACAGCTTTATTCTAAGTATTTAAATTGTGAAAGCAGGCTGCTCTCTTTTTCTACTTTAGATAGAGCTGAAAACTTAGAAGAATAAGGACTAGTATGTTTTTTTTACCATTTAAACAGAGTAGAATGCAATAGCATTAGCTCCATGTGTTTAGCAACAGTGCCATATGCACTTGGAGGACAATTCTTTGGTTCGCTGCCAGAGCCTGTATGTGTGCATAGTGCTGGCCTAGAAAGAAAAATCTTCCTTGTCTCCATGATGAACAAAATGCTAAGCTCTTTTTTCTTCTTCTTCTTCAGTCTATTAGGAGCTCAGAGATCCTGAACCATGGCTTGGAATTGTAGAAACACAGAATGGTTTAGGTTGGATAGTACTTCAGAGATCATCTAGTTCCAACCTCCTGCCATGGGCAGGGACACCTCTCATCAAACCAGGTTGCCCAGAGTCCCATCCAATTTGGCCTTCAACAGTTCAAGGGATGAAGAAGCCACAGCCTCCCAGGGCAACATGTTTCTAGCCCTCAGCACACTCACATGGAGGAATTTCTTACCAAGATCTAATCTAAATCTTAACATCTTTCAGTTTGAAGCTGTTACCCTTCATCTAATTACTACAAGCCTTTCTAAAACATCCCTCCCTGGCTTTTTCATTAGCTACCTCTCATCTCCAACTCAACCCCCACCTTCCTAGTATACATTACAGAGCTACTAGATAGATATACCACATGGTACACAACAAATCTACTGCTTTCCCACAGCCTTTACCACCCTTTCGGAAGGGTGATTGTTGATGAGCTTCCAAACACTGATAAAATAAGAAGTTTTCCAATCAGATCTCTAAATATACAGTGTATTAGGTACCTCTGATAATCTGTAGATGATGACCTCTAGCCCCTCAATGCATTTAATTTCTTTACCTTCTTTCCACCACAGTGATGTGAATTGTTTCATTACAAAACTTGTCGTTCCTCATAAGAAGTTGGTGTTTTGTAGATAAAAAAGAAAATGCAAAATCTAATCAAATCTGACAAGCTGTTAAAACAGGATAGGTTTGTTAACTATGGCTTTTCTGTGCTAATGGGGGCTTTGCCATTAAGGGACATTAAGAGGACATGAATTTAAGCTGTTCCTGTAATCAATTGCCCAGTGGTAGGGGATGACAATCTTATCCAATTAGAAAAGCAGCATGTACATAATTATTGGATTTCCAAGAGAAAAAACTCTCACACTAATTCAAGCTTCAAGTAAATTCAAGCTTACAACTTAAGGTTTTACTAAAAGTCGTAGTATTTTCTGGATTGCAGCAATTCTGTCACTGTTCACACAGTTGTGATTTACTGACATGGACAAATAAGTTCATGACATCAATTAAATATATTTATAGAAAAAATGCCATTAAAACACTGGTATGTATTGAGTGACTAAACATTTGTAGACATAAAATATTCAGTTATGAAACTGCTGATATAACAAGGTCATTAAAATTATGTTGGGGCATACATCTTGTGAACTTTGGATGCATGAGTACTGTTTGGTTTCTGGCTTTGTTTCTTTGTTAAGGCATTGTCAGACCTACTCTCATCTAGCAAGACTGTAGTTAAATTCTTTCTCTGCCTGAAACTTTCTAATTATCAATGATCCTAGCTGCATTGACATTGAAACTGGTACATTTTTGGAGACTGCTAAAACATGGGATTGTCTTCATGCCATTGGCTAGTATTTTATTTTTTTAAAAAATTAATGTATCTGGGTAGCACCAGGAGTGCAGAGCAACAGATCTGAGAGAAAAAAAAGCCCTAAAAAAAATGATCAACCACATAATTAGCTCATTGCACAAAGTCTCAACACTAAAGATGAACTTCAAAATGCTGAGCTAATATCACCCACTGACACAAGAAGTCACCAGGTCTGAGTTGAAGGACATTTCCAGCACCAGTAGTTTCATGTTGGTGTTTGTTTTCCTTAGCTTTCTGAAAGGAAGACAAAGACTGCTCCTTTAGGCATCGTGGCATGTTGCTTTCAATCATAGTCTTAGAGGGATTGATGGCCAGTGTTTCACTTCACCCATAAAGACAAATAGATTTTAATTAAGCACCCTCAGAATCTGCTTCAAAATTAAAAGATAAACATATAGATCTTTCTGTTATTACATAAGGGTTCCAGCTCCTAAGAGCAGATAAAATCCTCTTTTCTTTGCTCTGCCCCAAAAGCAGTTTTCTCATAAATGTTGACTTTCTGCCATAGAAGTTCTGAAATGGAACCAGAGTAACAATCTCTCTTAGGCAATCTGGAGAAATACAATGTAATGACCTTGCAGCTTCCACACTCTCGGTGAACCTAACCCTTGAAAAATGCTGCACTGAAGTGATTAGAGCAGTCTGGGAAAAACAATGCAGTACCCGTTACACTCCTATAGTCAAGATGGCCAAGGCACCAGAAGGCTGACCCAGAAGAGGGTAAAATAATAGTAAACAAACCTAAACAAACACATTTATTTTACTTTGAAATGTAAGAGCTCTTCCAGCAGCTGAAGTTGTCCCATTTTCCATGCTCAGTTTTGACACTGCATTGGCAGACCTTAAATAAGCCCTTTTATCTGAAAATATAAGGATTAATCCTTTTGTGGTTGCTTTCAATATCCCTCATTAAAGAGCCACCCCATATATGAGATTTATAAATGTGTGTACACTGCATATTAATTCAAATTAAGTCCTGCAGTGAATACTGCTAAGTCCCTTGAATCAATGATTTAATTCCTTTACTCATCTAATTGCTGAGACTATTATTTAATGTCTCTTGTTTTTCTCTTTATTAATCTGTTTGCTTTACTAAATTGCATTCGGTTTTTCAGTACAGAAATTGCACAAATTAGAGGGCACGTAAAAGCTTTTAAACAAAGGAATAAGATATTTTCTTGGAAGAGGAACTATCAGGTGCCTGAGGAAACATCCAAGGTGTAGGGTACTTGTCACAAGTGACCATTTATAAACAAGGAAAGAGCTGACAAGGGTCAGTAGAGGTGAGAGGGTTATTGATAATGTGAGGAAACATAACCAGGGACATAGGCTGCTGTAGCTTCGGTGGATGTTGCATTCTGTGGCCTCATGACAGCAGTTCTAGCCAGGGTTGAAGTTTCTGGGCCCAGCCCAACTGCTAGACTGGAGCTTACAGAGATGAGGTGCTAAAGCCAAAAGGACATAATACTATCCTTGGCATGTTAACTTTAAACACAGTTGTGCCAGCAGGCTTTTTATATGCTGCTGAAACTAATGGCTATGATCACCCACTGTGACAAAGAAAGATCTGAAAAGCTTCTTTGTCTCAGTATAATCTGCCCAGGTCATTCAGATTGTTAATTATTGCTTGCATTTAGCATACGGTGTTTGTTTTTTTTTTTCTTTCCTGAAGGAAAGAAGCAGAGAAGAAAGCTTACATGGAATGTGAGTTCCTGTGGTTCCTGCAGGATGACTGAGGTTTCAATCCTTGGAGAAACAAGGAGAAGTGTCAGTAAAGCTGTGACCTTAGACTTCCACAGGGCAACTTTTGGACTGTTCAGGAGACTGATTGACAAAGTTCCTCGGGAGGCTGCCCTGAAAGGTACAGGAGTCCAGGAAATCTAGACATACTTCAAGAGGGAAATCCTAAAGACAAGAGAAGGCTGTCCTCCTCTGCTAAAAAATGGGCCAGCAGGGAAGAGACCAGCCTGGTTGAGCAGGGAGCTCCATCACCTTTGGAAGGAGGAGCAGGTGACTCAGAAAGAATTTAAAAATATTGTAATGTCAGGTAAAAAGAGAATTAGAGAAGCAAAATCTCAGTTTAATCTGGCCACATCTGTTAAAGATAATGAAAAGTGCTTTTATGAATACATTAATAACAGAAGGAGGGCCAGGGAAAATCTCCACTGCTTATTGGATGAAGTGCAGAGCATGGTAACTGAAGACAGGGAAAAGGCTGAGGTACTTAACACCTTCTTTGCCTCAGTCTTTAACAAAAGCTTTGGCCATCTTCAGGATAACTCCTGAGTTGGTAGACAGGGATGGGGAGCAGAATATCCCTCCTGTAATAGAGGAGGAAATAGTTAGTGACCTGCTGTGCCACCTGGATCCTAACAAGTCTGAGGGTCCAGATGGGTTTCATCCCAGGGTACTTAAGGAGTTGGCACAAGAGCCAGCTAGGCTGCTCTCCATCATTTATCACTGATCCTGGATAACTGGGGAGGTCCCAGATGACTGGAGATTGGCCAGTGTGGTGCCCATCCACAAGAAGGGCAAGAAAGAGAATGTGGGGAACTACAGGCCTGTCAGCCTGATCTCAATGCCTGGTAAGGTTATGAAGCAGGTCATCCTGAGGGCCATCGAGTGACAGATACAAGGCAACCAGGGGATCAGGCCAAGCCAGCAAGGGTTTAGAAAAGCAAGGTCCTGCCTAACCAACCTGATCTCATTCTACAACTGAGTAAGCCACCAAGTGGATGAGGGGAAGTCTGTGGATGTAGTCTACTGTGTCTTTGACACAGTCTCCTGCAGCATTGTCCTGGAAAGGCTGTGCCTGTGGCTTGAATGTGTACACTCTCTGCTGTCTTAAAAACTGGCTGGTTGACCAGGCACAGAGTGGTTGTGAATGGTGCTCCATCCTGCTGGTGTCCAGTGAGCAGTGGTGTCCCCCAGGGATCAGTGCTGGGCCCAGTTCTATTCAACGTCTTTCCTGATGACCTGGATGAAGGGATCAAATCTACCTTTAGTAAATTTAGTAAATTGTGAATGACAACAAGTTGTGGGGGAGTGTCGATCTGCTGGAAGAGTGGAAGAGGCTGCTGAGATCTGGACAGGCTGGGTCAATGGACAGATGCCAACAGGATGAGGTTTAACAGGGCCAAGTGCAGGGTCCTACACTTTGGCCACAATAGCCTCCAGCAGAGCTACAGACTGGGGGATGAATGGCAGAGAGGAACCTGGGAATACTGGTTGACAACCAGTTGATAATGAGCCATCAGTGTGCCCAGGTGGCACAAAAGGCCAATGACATCCTGGCTTGTATTAGGAATAGGGTGAAAGGCAGGATTAGGGGTGTAATTCTCCCCCTCTACTGGGCACTGGTGATACTGTGTGCAGTTCTGGGCCCCTCACTTCAAGTAAGGTATGGAGGTGCTGGAGCAGGTACAGAAGAACAGTGACGCTGGTGAAGGAACTAGAGAGAAAATCTGATGAGAAGATGCTGAAGGAGCTGGGGTTGAACAGACTTAGGAGGGGACTTTATCACTCTCTAAAACCACCTGAAGGGAAGCTGTAGACAGGTGGGTCAGGCTCTTCTGCCAGGCAACTAGTGACAGGGTGAGAGGGCAGGATCTGAAGCTGCACCAAGGGAGGGTTAGGAAGCACTTGCTCACAGAAAGGGTGATCAGACACTGGAATGGACTGCTCCAGGCAGTGGTGGAGTTACCATCCCTGGAGGCGTTTAAGAAAAGACCAGACCCAGCACTTAATGCCGTGGTCTTGGTGATTGGGTGATGTTAGGTCATAGGCTGGACTTGACCTTTTCCAGCCTCAGTAATTCTGTGATTCTGTGTTGGAAGCTCAAGTTGTTCCTGGTATTACTAAAATATTCTGTGCAATAAGTAGGTAGAATAATCACACCATTCCTGCAAATTAGTTCTGTATTCTGGAATGAGTTATGCTGTTGCAGAGAGACCTGCATTATTTTATGCATTCACAGCTTCCCTTCATACTGATAATTGGATACATAGCTGTTTCCATAATATTCTTCTCATCAGCTCAGAATGCACCTTACGTTTTTCCCATGCCACCAGTTTGCAAGGTCCTCTAGTGTGAAGGACAGCAGACATAACACTCATCTGTGCTTTGAATTGCAATGGGTGTAATGTGCTTTACTGGTAGCTGATGTCCTTTGGAGTAATCAGAACACTATCACTCTAGTGGGTAAAATCTCCATCAAAAATCTAGTCTTGATTTCAGATCCTTTTCACGAAGTGTAATCTCACAATAACCTTTTGATCAATTTGCATCAGTCTGTTATTTTAAAATGGATGGCAAACAGTAAGATATTTGGCAAGCTCTTTGCCACAACTATTTTCTCTGCTGTCTGTCACACAAAACTCACTTGTCTATGTTTACCTGATACTGAGATGATTATTGTACCCTCATGATGTCTCCTGCTCTGGAGATGTTCAAGACCTGCCTGGACATGTTCCTGTGCAACTTGGTCTAGGTAATTCTGCTGTGGCAGGGAGATTGGACTGGATGATCTTTCGAGGTCTCTTCTGATCCCTAATGATTCTAGGATTCTATGGTTTAATTAGGGAGCATAGAAGGGAAGGAAAACACACAATTCTTGTTTCTTTTCACTTACTGCTCATAGGGGTTTCCTTTGTTTTTTGGTTTTTTTTTAAGTGAGTGAGTGCTGTGCTCCAGGGTTACATGGTGAGACACTGGAACAGGTTGGCCAGGGAGGCTGTAGATGCCCCCTCCCTGGAAGTGTTCAAGGTCAGACTGGCTGGGTCCTTGAGAAACCTGGTCTAGTGGGGGGTGTCCCTGCTTATGGCAGGGGAGGTTTGACTTAAATGATCTTGAAGGTCCCTTCCAACCTGAACCATTCTATGAATCTATGAATCTAAACCACTCTGTGATTTTGAAATTCTCTGCTGTATTACCACAAGACACTGGCCACAGCGGTTTTGACAAAATCACACTAGGACACTTCAACAGCTAGAGAAAAGAGGTAGCTTGTCTGCTTTTCCTACTACAGTGGTGTTGGAAAGTCTAGACCCACTGATTGACTTTGTCCTACAGAGCATTTAAACAACTTGTCAATTTAATTTTTGGTGAGGTTTTTTGACTTATTTGGAGTCTTATTTTTCCTTCCTTAATAAGCTCAGCTTGTAACGCAACATCTTTCCACCTGCAAGCTCCAGTATATTTGTGCTTATGTCAACAACCCTGCACCAAGACAGGCAGCCTAGTAAAATCATCTTAATGCACTTTTCCATTAGGGGGGTGCTTTCAAATGCAAATAGTTGACTTTTTTCCTGGCACTAAAAAAGACTGTCTCTGGCCACCAACAGTGTGGGAATTTCTGCTCTCCCTATCTGTTTCTGTTGTGCCAAACTTGTTTGAGTTCCCACATAGCCATGATATTAAAGCCCAGTCTCTCCAGGTGGACTCTGCCAGCTGGTTGCAAACTTTTTTATGGTGGATATATATATAGCCACAAGAAATGCACTAGTTAAATGTGAAAGCTCTCAGCAGTCCATCAGTAAGAGCACAACCATCTGAAATTCCTCCTTTTGGTGTTACATACCTTGTAACACAAGGTCAAGTATTTTTCTCTTCAGCCACATCATAAGCCATTGCACAGAGAGGGTGAAATACCTATTCTTGTTGAAGTGAGAGGGGGTGTTACCATGTTAGATTTAAGGAGTATATAGGGGTGTGTCTCCACAAAGAAATGCCAGGCAGCGTGAGCTGAGAGCGATCTGTAAGATTCACCTCTATGCATCATCACTCTCTTACACACAGACTATGTGACAAATCACTGACCCCATCTCATTTCTACATGACTTCAGCATCTCCCTCAAAATTCTCACACTGTGTTCTTTTGTAGCTCAAAAGTACCCTCCTGATTATTTGTGTCCTGCACCAAGAATTGCTTTTTCTTGCTGAGCATCGTGCTGTCCACCTGAAATATTCAGGTGTGGGACAGAGTTCTACTTTTCAGTGGCATTAAACATAGAGGAAATAATGGTCTCTGAAGTATGAGCCGTGAGGCAGGGAATGAGAATGCAGAGCAATCTATTAGTTCTTGGTCTCTCTCCAAGCAGCCTGTTACTCTCAAAGGTTTATGTTTGCATAACCCTCAGCAGACCTCAGCTTTACTTTAAAAATGTAAGCTGGTTGCTTCTTGTTTGAGCTCTGATCTTCTCTATATTCTTCAGAGATCACAGTTGTAGACTAATCTTGTAGCCAGAATCAATCTTTTACAAGCAAAAGACCTACATTTACATGCAAAAGCTTTTGTTTTAGGATCTTAGAGCTTCACCCACTGAGGTCTTAAGAGCAGTTCTGACTTCTGAACTCATTCCATGCATTTGCTATTCCCTTCATGAATTTTCCTCTGGAGCATCCTTTGTTGTCCATGATAAGACATAAGATAGTGACTCTGATGGCCACTAATCTGAAAGAGTAACCGTTTGTTAGATTTTTGTTTTGTGCTTTCACCCCCTCCCCACCCCAGCCCCCATACGCATCTGGGAAATCAGGGTGATTACAGAAAAGACAGATCTGATGCAGTGGATACTGAAGTGTGCTGTGCTTGCAAATCAAAACTCTCATGAAACAAAGTTGAATGCCTGCAAACTATAGTTTCTTTAAACACAGTTAATTCCTTTCAGCAAAACTCAGCCACTGACTGATTTTATCGGGGTGACAGAGCAGGGCTTTATTACTGTTGACTTGGGTTAAGAGAATGCACAATGAGGTTCTTTAAATTAGTTGAATGCGTTTGGACAGCTAATATCTCAAAAAGTCTATTATCTGTATTGACTGCAACACTATAGAATGTTATAAAATTAATTATATTCTTCATAGCTTAGCAATGATTCTCTCATTTAGAAATATAATTACCTATCGTTGAGGTTTTCAGCCAGAAGGTTTTTTCCCTAGCAACTTGGTTTGCCAGGCTTCATTTAGAACCCTTGCTTCCACTTTCTCCTTTTGAAAGTTTGATATTCAGGCAACTTTTTTATTTTTTAATACCAAAGTTTTATTCAAGATATTTAATGATATTATACACAAAGGACAGATTGACACTAAAATAGCAGTCTGGATAATAAAACAAGACCTGTAGTCCCTTGCAAACCTGACTGATTCTGTGATTCTATAAATTCTTCCCAGTGAGAGTGATGGGGCATTGGAGGGGGCTGTCCAGGGGGTTTGTGGAGTCTCCTTCTCTGGAGACATTTGAAACCTGCCTGGACTTGGTCTGGGTGATCCTGCTGTGGCAGGGGTATTGGACTGGATGAGCTTTCCAAGACACTTCCAGTCCGTAATGTTCTGTTCTGTGACTTGGTCTAGATGTCCTGCTGTGGCAGAGGGATTGGACTAGATGATCTTTCGATGACCCCTAATAATGCTATGATTCTATAAAGTCATCAAATTACAACATGTTATGGGATGTTCTGTAGTGTAATGGGATAACATGAGCAGCATCCTCATCTTTAAGCTTTAAAAGGGGGACAAATAATTCCTCAAGAACAAAAAATGATCATCCATCTTCTAAAAGGGCCATTCAAAGAGTCAGTTATCCAGACTCTGCCATCTTGTTCACAAGCTCATCCCTCCTCATCCAGTGGAGTAACTGAGAACTGAGAAATATTGAGGAAAGGCAGAGAATACGTTTTGTTACTATTATTTTTTCCTGTAGATGTTATTCATTCTCCTTGATAGTATCAGAGGCCATCATTCTCCAGAGCTATTAATCTGGCATGTGTATTGACATGGTGTGATTGTAAAAGATGCTCTTTATTTCCTGCTCCCTTATAGCTCAAACGGAAAAGAAATCCTGAGATGCCCCAAATCTTTGGAACAAAACAAGAGAAGAAAATAAAGAAGGGTGATTAATTCAGAGATAGTTGGAAAGATCGAGACATTGTTTTAGCTTAAAAACTACCGATTTTTTTTTAAATCAAGTTTAGATGAAATTTGATTTGGGGTGTTTGTATTGAAACCAATGTAGGCATCAAGATTCAGCTTTGTACTGAAGTATCATTCTAGTAAAAGACACGAATTCAAACTGGTGTCAGTAAAACACACACAACAACTAATGCTTACGTAGTTTTGCATCCCCTCTCTTGGGCACAGGTGATTATGTAAAATACTCCTGTAAAATGAGCACAGGCTGCTTGTTATATAGACACAGTGTGTCAAACCAAACAGCATAAATCTTTGTCTCAGAGTAGGGCTTTTTATCATAACCCCTTAAGTCCATTGTAAAATGTGAGACTATACAGATATAGCATTACATATCATAGAATCACAGAATCATTAGGGATCAGAAATGACCTCAGAAGATCATCTAGTCCAATCTCCTTGCCACAGCAGCATCACCTAGACCAAGTTGCACAGGAACACATCCAGGCGGGTATGCCTGTAGAATACTTCACCTAATTATTTGGGGATTTTTACTTCAATTTCAGGAATACTTCAGTTTAATAAATTATCATCATTCTGTGATTGTATGATTCTTCAGAAAGCAGGTGCTTTTTGACCATGTAAATAACATTATATCCACATAGTAAACATACCCTATATGACTTAGAAATACATGAATGCCTGATGGATCTTGACAACTGTAAATGTGCAAAACAAATTTTGCTCAATCTGTAGTTACCTGGAATTACTATAGGCTGCTTTTTGGAAGATGTGTGTGTGTGTGTGTGTGTGTGTGTGTGTGCTTTCAAACACAAAACACATCAGGACAGAAAGAGACCTGGGAGGCATTGAGTGATCACTGGCAGAATATGAGCCAGCAGTGTGCTCAGGTGGCCAAGAAGGCCACAACCACCCTGTCTTGTATCAGAAATAGTGTGTCCAGTGGTTGTAGAAGGGTGATAATCCCCCTGTACTGGGCACTAGTGAGGTCAAACCTTGAGTATTCAGTTCAGTTTGGGACACCTCAGTACAAGAAAGACATTGAGATGTTGGTGTGGGTACAAAGAGCAACAAGGTTGGAGAAGGGTCTGGAAAACAGGCCTTATGGTTTTCTTAGGGGGTGGAGTGCAGATTACTGTGCATTACTGTACTTCATGCTGAGATAACTCGCCAATAATGGCAAATCTTCATTAGGAAAGAGCTGCTACAATTAACTGATGGTCCAGGCATGGATGCTGGATGGACTAAAAGGTGTCAATGACTGTTGTGTAAGTCCAGAGGATGAGGAATCAGTACGCTCCATCGATGAACTTCAGTGCTGATCAGGGTGCAGATGGTCAGTTGTGGACTAAATGTCTTGATGATATTCATGTGGTTGCAGCTTGTGTGTGCTGATCAAGGCACCAATATCTGTATATTAGCCTGGGAGAGTTTTTTTTGTACACATGTACACACCTGTGTTGTTCTCAGCCTCTCCCTGGAGCTCTCTCCCCAGACCATGAGTCCTCCAGATTTAGGTGCAGCATTCTATGAAACATCTCCTGGGTACCAAAGTCTGCTGGATTTGCCTCACGTAGGAGCGAAGCCAGTTCTGCATCTGTCAAGTGTGAGAAAATGAGATGTGTTGGTATCTTTGCTTTTGGAAATGTCAGGTCTGTCAGGTCTAAAGATCACCTAAACAAGAATTTAGGGGAATCTCTCTGATACGCATCTGGAAATCCAGCTTTAGGGGAATTTGACTTTTCTTGGCCTTTTGTGTAAACTTCTATAAAGTTACAAGCAAAACCGTTCTGCCAGGCTTTCCTGAATGAATGCTTTGCTGAAGTAAATTGCGGATTGTCTCTACACAGAACAGTACAAAGTCTGTGCTTATGAGAGATGTATTTCCAAAGAGTTGTGATGTGCATCTCTATAAGAAACATAGGAATGGAATAATTATATGTACGAAGGAATTATGAGTGTCTAAATTAACTGTATATTTACCATACAAATTAATCCCCATCCTTTTGCTTGTCAAAGTCCAGGGAACCTTGGCCTCTTACAATTCTGCCTCTCGAGAAGTAGAAGGTATCCAGAATCTCACCATCCAGGATGATTCTTCATCTCTCAGCACTACTCAGTCTACTGACCCATTTTAAATTTTTAGCTTTGAAAAATTCAGTTCAAGATGTTATGTTCCTGGAAAATTAAATTCTGAATTTCATACCTTGAAACTTTTCAGTTCTTGTGCTTCTGGGACAATAGGCCAAGCTTCAAGATTTTCATCCCTATTATGTAAATTTGTTGTAGCACATCTGAAACCTCTGGAAATATATTTCCATAGAAGAAAGCATCTGCTTCTTGGGTTTGTTTGCAACTGGTACAATTTTGAGCCAGAATTATTTTTTCTAGTGTTTCTGCAATAAAATAATTTTGATCTTGGCCTGAAAAATATTCTTCTAGAGACATATGTAAAGCCAAACAAATTAACTTTAAGATAGTAAAATATGGAAATGGTAATTCAAGGATTATTATATTTAAATAACAGTGAATAGTTAACTCCTTTAAACATCTACAATTGTATCTGGAAATTCTGTGTCATGCTGACGGGGTCCTCTCCTGGTACACAATGTGAGTGTGTAGCTATTGCTGTAGACTGTATCGTGGTCCTTAAGCTCAAAGCCTGGGCTTTCATCTTAGTGTCACAGGGTGGATGTTCTCCTTCTAGAGAAGTGCTTTAGGCTGTATAAAAAATTCTCTCTTTGTCTTTTTGCAATAGCAAACGAATTATGGGGTTTGAAGTATTTTGTGGAAGCTCAGTGCTCTTGCCTTGCAATCATAGCACATAGCCGTATACCCTGGGGAAGAGAGGTTTTACAATGGTGCTAGAGAGGTAGATTACTTCTGCTTAAGCATTTTCTTCTGAACAAACACATAAATTCATGCAGATGCAATCATACGGTCATTTAATGTTATAAGGAAATTACTCAAATGCATGTTGCAGTTATAAAACCAGAAGCTGCTTCTTATAAACCACTGAGCAAGAAAGCAAAGGCTAGAAATAGTGACTCTATGTGAAGCTTATCACCTTGAGTCCTGGAAGCATTGTGAAGCCATAGGGTTGTCAGAAAAAAAAAAGAAAAGGAAATGAACAAAGATAAAGAATCTCAAGGTGTACAGAAGCTGCATTGTGTTATGTGAACTGAATTCAGACTTTATACTCACCCAAATAACAAAAAAAAAAAAAAGGAGAAAACCGCTATTAAGAACTCCACACAATGCAAGAAAAAAAAGTAATTTAATCTTGGATCAATATTTGAAAGTGGTAAGTGGAAGTTGCAGCTCGGTAAGGATTTTGGCTCACGCAATTCGATTTCATTTTGCTTTTGTGTGGTGCAAGTCTGGGATAACATTTGAAATGCTGGAAGGTGCTGAGGCACTGGAATAGGTTGTCCAGAGAAGTTGTGGCTGCTCTGTTTCTGGAAGTGCTCAAGGTCAGGTTGGATGGGGCTCTAGGCCACCCAGTCTGGTGAGAGGTGTCTCTATCCATGGCAGAACATTGGGAATGTCTGACCAGACTAGGTAAAGAAGGATCTTCTCTATACACTGCATCCTCAAAACTCTGCAGTCTACATGTCCTTCACCTTCAGAAACTGGGTTACAGGCTGTCATGGTTGATGAGATAAGCCTACTGACTGTACTGGGGTTTGCATAGACTTCAAGGGAATCCACAAACCACAAGGAGGTAGCATCCTCCAACCGGCTCCATGTCATAGATGAAGAAGGAGACATTACCATCTGCTGCTGTGTGTCCTTGTTTTAACTTCACCTTGCCAACTCCTCTCTCCTCCTTTGTCTAACCTGTGCACCTAGACTGTAACACTTTCAATCTAACTGTAATTTTTCAAAAGATGCTGTATTTTTTCTCATAAAAGAAGATATGCTGATAGAGATTGAATTCTGATTTTGAAATGAGACTATGATTATGGGTGACATTGGTAGTATTTTTTTTTTAAAGCAGTAACATCTATTAAGTACAAATAAGTGTGGGTTTGTTATGGTTTGGTGTTTTCTTGTGTGCTTTCATAGTTACAGAAAGGAAATAAAGAACAGATTAAAGGTTGGTTTGGCTCCCAGGGTAGGTTTAAATTGAATGTCAGGAAGAAGTTATATAGCAGGAGGGTAGCTGAACACTGGAACAGGTTGCCCAGGGAGGTGACTGAGGCACTGCCCAATGTGAGGTTGGACAATGCTCTGGACAACCTGATCACTGCAGAGGGTTGGATTAGATGACATTTGGAGGTCCCTTCCAACCCTCTCCATCCTATGATTTTATGAGTCTATGACTCACTCTACCCTGAATTTCTTTGTCCCTCAGTTTAGACAAAAAGGAAGTTGGTAAAATTCATACAATGAAATCATTAAGGCTGGAAGAGGCCTCCAGATCATGAAGTCTAATCATTTACACCATGCAAGTAGAAGTAGGGAACAAGGTTTAGTGGGCATGGTGGCATTTGGTTTATGGTTGGACTTGAAGATCTTGGAGAGCTCATCCGACCTGTGATTCTAGGCACAATAAAGCATGTTTTAAAGTGCCATAAAGAGAACATCTCCACGAATGGCAACTCTACCACCTCCCTCGACAACCTGCTCCAATCCCTGACCACTCTGTCAGGGAAAATATGTTTCCTGCTGTCTAATATAAACCTCCCTTGGCAGAACTTGAGGCCATTTCCTCTAATTCTGTTGCTAGTAACCTGGGAGAAGAGACTGACCCAACCTCTCTCCCACCTCTCTTAATAGATGTTGGTGGTTGTAAAGAGCAATAAGACCTCCCATCAGCTTCCTCTTCTTCAAGTTAAATATCCTCAGTTCTCTTAGACACCACTTATAAGACTTTCAGGCCCTCCAGATAGGTACATTGAACACAATAAGCAAGTACCAAGAAAGATATATCTACAGCTTAGGAAGGAAACTTACCTTGCAACACCTACAACAGGTGGAGGTGTCAGAACTGTGCCAGCAGTGGAAGAATTTGCTTAATGAAAATTTTCCCCAGGCATCCAATAATGTCGCTTGTGATTTCTACTGAAGATTACCCATCAGTTAGTACAAATTTGCTTTTTAATTGGTCTGTATTGCACCTGCCACGTTCTGACTCCCTGGTCTCTGAAGCATTGGCAGAAAGAAGGAAGGTGGATATCTGGGGGGATTTAATCTTAATACATTACAGGAAGGGCATGCACAGTGACAATTAATGTTTAAAATACAAGAATAATGTGCACTAGCACAAAGTGATGAGGAAGAGAGGATGGAACCTGGGGACTAACTAATGAACAAGATTAATTAGCCACTGTAGAAAGATCTAAAGCCCCAGTGAATTCAGCAGGAAGCTTAAAGTCTGTTGACTTTTGTGGGTCCTGGGAACTGCCCAAGGAGGCCAGAAGCGGAAAAATCTGGCAGCAAGGCTATGTTAATCCAGGCTTATTTGTAAAAGAATGCCAAAGTTAGTGTGTGCTGAAGGCAAACTGTAAATAAACAGCTGGACAAGCTGACCAAAGGGCAGCTCAATGCAGGAGGCTGACAAGAACAGAGATGGAAGCACCAACCAGCAGCAGGTGCCCAGGGAGACAGAGTGACTATGAGTTATTTGACCACAACCCAAAGACTTCATGTTGTTTTTTGTGACTTTGCTATTGTTGATCTGCTAGTTGTTGGTTTTGGTGTTTTTTTGTTGGTGTTTTTAGTTTATATTTGGGTAGGATGTGTGGAAGAAAAGTAATTAACCTGATTGGGTCTTTTGGTGGGTTATTTTTTGTCATTTCTTTTATTTGGGTGGGGTGTGTGGAGAGTAAATAAAAATTAGCCTGAGAGAGAGGGGATATTTTCATCTAGATATGCAGCAGTGAAAGTGTTCCTATAAGTGTATAAATTCCTGTTAAATTCCACTTCCAAGATTCCTGACAGCTTGACTAGCTAAAGGAGTATATGACTACACAGCTCACAGATGATGTGGCTCCAGAGAAACACCATCATGCAGGTAGCATGGGCAGCACTGATGCTAATCTCTAATATTTACATCTCTTAGGGATGTCTGGGACTGCAGAAATGGGATTGTTGTAAAAGCTTCGCAGGGTTGAATTTCTAAAGACAGTTACAATAAAAATAAATAACATATGTTGCTTTGAAATTAAAATAAAATAGGAGAGTTAATTCTAGGAAACATGTTGGGACTGTTTTAAATGGCTTTAAACTCACAGATTTTAATTTTTGACTGTTTTTGCTAAGGATTTTCCTAAAACTTGCTGAATTTCCTTATGGTGGATTTTCACCATTGCCTTCCAGCTGATGGATTATGTGCTGATGGACACAGGCAACCTGTCCTTTTTTTCACCACTCCCTTGCCTATTCCCTCTCACTTCTTTCCTCAGGTTGGTTAGAACAACTGTGCAGAGGTGTACTGAGTTGCAGGCATAGGTGAAAGGCAAGATTTTTCCCCTCCAGAGTTAAGTTTCAATCAGGTCAGTGAACTGATTTGCCTTGCTGGGTCTTTGCTCGTGGGAAAAGGTGGCAGCAGGCAGAAGGGAAGCAGGATTGCCCCCAGGTTTCATATGATTTTTTTACTGGTTTGTGCTGACCGTGCATGTGGCATTTATTCCTTGTTATTCTTCCCCTCCCTCCTTTTCTCCCCAGCTGCCTGCTCTCCTTGTCTGGAACTGTTTATTGAGTCCTTGCTTTATTTGCAGAAGAAATAGTTATTCAATAAAGATATTCAAAATAAAGGTATTATATCAGATAGTAGCTGTATAAGCATGTATATTTGAAATTTTATCTTTGCAGTGCTAGTCTGAGTTGCAATATCTGTGATATATTTCTCCTCCCTTTACGTTATACCAGATTGTCTATTATAGAGGCAAAATTTAATAAGGGCATGTACATTAACATTATGGCATAATTTCCTGGCTGCCAGACAGGAGATATTTTGAATGTTAAGCTGTGTTTGATATGTTAATATATGATGTAAGTACCAAATGGGGCTCTATTAACATCACTTGCTTAAACATTTTCCAATTTTCCTTTTAAGTCAGAGTGGGGTGGGGGGAAAAAAGTACTTGGTACAAAGCGAAGAAATTAGGAGCTATTTGATGTACTTTAATAGCAGCCCAGTTGTTACAGTTAGTAGCTATCTGCATGAAAATCAAGCAAGTAGGAGAACACATCTTGTTAATGGCATAAGTACCAGCAGTGATGAGTCCACGCACAACGGCTTCCTACTCAACAGAATAAAATGGAAAATAATTGTCATCATGCACTCGTTCAGCTGTCAAAGTCATCATTTAGAAATAGTTGGCTCTGTGAGGCAACTACTCCACCCTGCCTCTTGAATTTATGCCTCTGAGTTTTCTGCATATTTCCTTTTTATGTAAAGTGTACAACATTCTATTTAAAGCAACTGTAAAAGACATAGGAAAATTGAGAAGTGCCGTAGTTGCAGAGATCAGCAGCCCTAGAGGCAAATTCCACCTCTACCAGTGACCTTTACTTTGACTAGGGACAAATGGCTGCTTTGCTTTTTTTTTTCTCTAGTGACATCTATTTTGATTCCATACCACTTTTAAACCCTTTTTGTTTGGTACCTCTTATTTTGGGTTGGTGAAACCCAGAGGTGATCTGTCTATATACTTCTCGTCTCCTTTGGGGTTTGAGGCAATACCAGCATTGAAATAATAATAAGAATTATTAATATAATATGTAGATGTAATGTGTTTATGCAGTATGTTATCACTGGACTAGATTAAGGCAGTTTCTTAATTTTTAATAAGCCTAGATGTTACCCAGCTAAAAGGGAATTGTATCTGTCTTAGACAAAGAAGACTAAAAACTATAATGCCTAAAAATACACTGTGAAAACATTTGAATAAGTCTTTGTTATGCCTGAATACTAGGTAGACTTCAGTGGTGCCTGTTTCTAATTGCCGTCCTTCATATTCTGGTTTGCATATTTAAATTACTATACATAAGCTGTCTGCTTGCCTGTATGATGGCTAAAACACTTATCTACGACTAAAATACAGCATGATCTTGATACAGTCTATTCTCAGAGGGGTTAGTGTCCAGGATCTGAGTCTCTCCACAGGGCTGACACTGAAGTACAGTAAACTAGAGATACATCTTTGTCAATCAGATGTGACATTTAAACTAACTTTCCACCTTCAACCTTTGATGCAACAGCAAGTGATGTCAGAAGCAGAGCACGGGATATTATTAGAAATCAAAAAGGCAGCCAGATTTGCCTTCTGCCCATAGTCACTGAAATAACTGTTTCCCTTTCTGCTCTGAAAATTATTTGCAGGTACCCTGAAAACAACTAAGCAGAACTTTAATCTGTTCATACGTTAGTTATGGTACTAACACAATGAACTGGTGTGAAAACTGTGAGAACTTGGTGACTTTTAAAAAAATCAGCTCATGAGGCTTTTATAAGGGTCTCTTCCTGTTCCAGCTGCACTTTCAGGAGATGCTTTTCAATCACAGATATAATCGAGAGATGTCAGACCAATAAGAGAATCAACAATTGCAAAGGGCAGGCGGTGTTGAATTACATGAATTCAGGATTCACTCTGAATCCAAAGATATACAACTGTGGGTGTAAATCCTGTTCTTCAGCAGGATAAGGAGCAATGTAACAGCAGAAAAAACCCACCAACATAACTATTTATCTTGTTGCTAAGACTACAAGGATTCTAATACCTGATACTAGATATATATTTAATATAATTATATATTAACTTAAGCTACTCCTTTTCAAATCTATGACCTTCATATTGTTCCACTATAAGGAAAAGATTTCTTAGTACTCCCTCTATAAGCAAAAACCCCATCATAATAGTCAGACATTGAGATAAGCAAATTAACTGAGTGCATTATTTATCTGCTAGAACAGTTCTTGTTCTAGTCTTGAGTAACTTCCTAAGCAAGCTATTAAAGTAATGCTGTTATGTGATCACATCATTTTTTTTAATGCCTTACAAATAAATTACTGTGTGGGAGTTGCAGCAAAACCTTATTTTTTCTTTTTGTTTTGAAAGATGTTGAAAGTAGTCATCACAAATGATGAAACTGAAATCAAGCAACTGAGAGAAAGATGACACAAAAAAAAATTGACAGATGCAAAGACTTTGAAAACTTGCAGGGAGGTTTTCTTCAGCCATCTAATTTCAGCAATTTTGAGTCTGGGATATGGGGCATTTACAATGCCCCAACAGCTGTCCCAAAATGTACAGTGGAGATCTTAGGTCAGTGAAGCAATGGTGTCTCCAATTTGAGGAAGGAGAGCCATGTCCACAAGTGTCCCTTCGAGGCATGTTGTGGATGATGAACCAGAATTGGCTACTGTTCCCATATCTGTGGGTCTGGTGCCTATGGAAAAGCCATTAAGGCTATATTTCCAATGGTCACCATCAGCATTTTATCCATAGAAGAAGAGACTGTCAGGGATTAGAAGGGCCCTCAAAAGATCAATCTAGACCAATCCTCCCCTGCTAGAGCAGGATCACCTAGGTCAAGTCGCACAGGAACACATTCAGGTAGGTTTTAAACGTCTCCAGAGAAGGAGACTGCACAATGTTCCTCTCTCAAGCAGTCCTTTGTCCTTCTGGAACTCAGGGGCACAGAACTGGACACAGTATTCCAGATGTGGTTTCACCAGGGCAGAGTAGAGAGGAAGGAGAAACTCTCTTGATTTCCTAACCACCCCCCTTCTAATCCACCACAGGATGCCATTGGCCCTTTTGGCCACAAAAGCACATTGCTGGCTCATAGTCATCCTCCTGTCCACTAGGATCCCCAGGTCACTTTTTCCTACACTGCTCTCCAACAGGTCAGTCCCCAACCTATACTGGTACCTGGGGTTGTTCTTGCCCAGATGCAAGACTCTACACTGACCCTTGTTGTATTTTATGTTTGTGGACACTTGGTGGAGGTAATGGGGTTTGATATTTTATTTGTTTACTTATTGCTTTTGTCTTTCTGTTTTTTCCAGCTTGAGCAGAAATTGTCCACTTCCATCCTCATCGCTGTGATGAATGTGCTGTCCTTATTACTCAGCTCTTGCATCATGTTCAGTGGAAACTCAGTGTCTGAAGTCCTGTCTCTTTGGTTTTTCTGAGCTTTATCCCCTATTTATCAGTGTAATAAAACAGCTGCAACCTGCCTCCATAGAGATTTGTTTATGTGTTTGTTTGTTTGGGCTAGTTTTTTTATAAACTTGCCAGGTGATTTATTTAAGAGTTTTCATATCAGGTTCACCTGACAGAACATTGCTGCAGCAATGTGCAATTTGTTTCCATTTACATGTTCTTTTTAGCACATCCTGACGACAGAAGACCACTAATAAATGGGAGATGAATTACATTAATCCTTCCTGCCATATATAGCAATGCTTTTTTCCCCTCTTTCATATTTCAACTCCATCCCCAGTCATATCACTCTTTGCTGAGTTACAACAACGTGGAGAAAACGTCTTTTTAGAAGTAGTTGGGATATTCTATTTTTTCTCAAAGGGACAACAAGCATCTGGCTTCAAAGATAATGGCAGTAAAAATTATTTGCAGTATAGCCCAAGCTGACTTAAGAGCTGAAAGCTGCTGTTATTATCTCTCAGCCTCCTAACCTGTCCCCAGCGAGACAATGTAGGAAATGATCTGCCATTCCTCTCTGTGACACTAAACTTTAGGAAATGCATGTGACCTGACACTGAAGGAAATACGCTGCAAGATTGCCTATTGTGTTTGTTCTACATACAGAAATTACTCTAAATAATTAAATAAAAGCAAATATTTAACTTTTTTTCCTCAAAAGAGACATGCAAACCTGTCATAAATTTCCCTAATAGACCATCAGCTGCTCAGAGGTGTTGCCTGCAGAGGGAAATCATTACCTCAGAAAAACAGAGGTAATAATGAGTCAAGTTGCTCTTACTCATTATCATGAGGAGGATGGAAACACCTCAGATGTACAGTTTATTCCAGTCACGGTCCTGCCACTTTTATTAGCATCATCAAACATACATTTCCTTGGTGGAAATATTCCCTTTATTCCTACTTGGACCAATGGTCCCACTCCATGTCGAGCATGAAATTGCTAGAAATAGCTGCTACCGGACATCCTGGTACCCTACTCACATAGGGTGTCCTGTCAGACTCCACTGACACCCTCTCAGCATCTTTTGTCCTGTTCCAGCCTGTGCCAAGGGTGGGAGTTGTATATGATCACAGTTATTGAGAGATCACAGAATGTTACAGTGCTGGAAGGGACCTCAAAACATCCTTTAGGTCCAATCCCTCCCTGCCAAAGCAGGGTAAGCCTACAGCAACTGGTGTACCACATACAAGTATGAACTGGGTCCAACCCTGCTTAATTTCTGAGACAAGATCAGAGTGGGTTTTTTGGGTAGCACAGCCACAGACAAAAGATGACAAAGCCTCCCTCCCTTTCTGTCTATTTTCTTCTAAGCTCCTGGTGGTCTTGTCTGCAATTTCTATGCAGAGGTGAGGAAGTGAAATAGATTAGAAAACATCAAGAGATCTGATTTTCAGTTCTAGTAATGCACTTGTAGAAATTATAATACATTAATCTATAAAAGGCTATAAAAGCCAGAAACTGAAGTGATATGATGCAGATGAGACAAACTATTTTCATTATCTCCTGCCCTTTCCATTGGATTCAATGGAGAAACTTCAGTCCTGATATAAAATTCTGTCCCACAGCCAACAAAACACTTACTGTGTATATGTTTTATGAATTCCACCACCAAAAACATACTGTCATTTTTTGTTTTTACATGTGTGCTGGATACTCCTTATTTAAATTCTGCAAGACTCTCTCATCAATGCATCAATCAATCGCTTGTGGACATACTGGTGCCTCGGTGCTTGTGCCTGTGTCCATACACTGTCTCCAAGTGGAGTGTTATTTTTAAACAAAAAAATAACCTGGACTGGCTGACATAGGTTGGGGGTTGTTGGGGTTTTTTTTGCTTTGTAAAAGGAGCAATTTGACGAGGCCAAAAGTAACATTTCCCCACGCTGTAATCAACAATAAATAGCTCCATCACTACCAAGGCTTTCACTTTGTCAGCTGCTGTAACACCAGTGTACATATCCAGTGTAAGGGTTCTGTCAGACTTTTTATTATATATACCCATGCTCGGGTATATCTCAGATCTATCTCACAGTACTCCCTTATTTCTGATATGGATTTATCTCTGTCCCCTCAGAACTGTCATTTGTTCCCTTTTATAACTGTGAAATATTTGCAGGGCAATAGCTGAATCATAAAACATAGGTAAGGGAACAGTTCCCTGTGTTCACAACATGCAAATCCTGTTCTTCCCCTTTCCCATCCTTTTCAGCTTCATGGATTTACAATGTCTTGTTTTTCTTTCTCCAGGTCCTTGTGCTGTGTTTTATCTCTCATATTTAGAATTTGGCAGGATGAGAAATGGGATCTTGGTTCTAGCAACAGACTGCAGTCTTGGCACAGTTGCCTATACAGATGCAAATACACTGAGCAAACAAGAGCTCTTCTAAAGCAAACTCGCTTCTTTTTTATTTTCTTTCCTTCTTCCCATTGCACTGCACTTCCATCTGTAAGTGAAGTAATAATCTCATTTTAGAAACACCTTCCATGTGTCACAAAAAGACAACAAGCTCATAGTCTTTGATTTTGCTCCTAAACTTCCTATAAATCTTATGCAATACCCAAACACGCTACATCCCCTAACCCTGTGCCCCTGGGTAATGATTCCATTCAGCTTGTGAAATCAACTGAGGGGTGGTGACACACTGCACGGGGTATCCTCCAACCCATGCAATGTATTGTCTCCCAGTACACCTGGGTCAAGGAGTAGGTTGCCAGGGTTTATCCCACTGTCCCCTCCCTGCCTTGTGCTCCTCAACATGTATGGACGTCAACCTTCTATCTCATAAACTAACTGTGGTTGAACACAGCACCCAAGTTTGGAGATGTTTTTTTGGTGTGCTGTTCTGAAAATGTTAAAGAAGGTTTTTCATGTAATTCAGATAAATGTTGAACCCTGTTTGAAATAGAAAAGCTGAAACAAAATTCGTTCGCCAAGGAGAACATAAATAATATCAGGGCTGTCTAAGGGTGAAAGGACTGACAACGTGAGAGATGGCTGATGCTGTTTTCATGGCCCTGTGCTCCACTAAATAGAGAAAAGAAGTATCCAGCCATGAACCAAAGAACAGACAGAGCAGGAGCAGAAAGCTTATGAGGGCAAAATTAAATTAGATCTTATTTTTACAGTATAACTCAGGGAGGAAAGGGGCTAAAATGTATTTAATGTGCCTAGGAAGTGGTTTTATTTGCAGAATCCTCTTGTGATTTTTCAGGTGCAGGTTGAACTGTGCTGAAGGGATGTGGTGACCATCTTTATCATAAGGGCTAACACGAGTCTCATTAGTGTCACAGTGACATCAGGAAAAAATAGGACATGCTATAATGTTCTGTTTGCCTTTATTTTTTCTTATTTTGTTCTTCATCCAAGATGATCAAAATGATAAAGGAAACAGCAATTAAAAACTAAAAATAACATCAACAAGATTAGACTTTCTGATCTTTGGGAAAAAGACTTCAGGTGTTTAGCTAGATAAATGTAAGTATCTGAAACATATTCAACAAATTCTCTGATTAAAAATGAGGATCAGTGTGACAGCAACACTGAGCATTCTGATTCTCAAACAATTTGAGCCAGGAGATGTTTTCATAGCCTTCGGCATACACAGACTGAAGTGTTTCTTTTAAGGGTAAAAGTTGACAGCTGTTTAAGATGGAGTAGAAGTCTTATGATGAAGCAAGAGCAGAAGCTCTTTCCTTCGAGCTTACCAGGACACCTCCTGGAGTTAAATAATCTTTCTCCTGGCTCAAGGGTAGATTTATAGGCACCAGATGCAGAAAAACAGTAAGAGACTGTTTTTTCCCTGCAGGAGTTCCCACAAAGCTAAACAGTCAAGACCAAACAGGGCCTCAGCACACAGAAACACAATGTTGGTGAAGCGTAATGTAATTTTTAAAATGAAATGCATCCAGGCGCATCCAGAGACTCATTCAGAGAAATGACACTATCCACACTGTCATCTGCATGACTGTAGCTTTCCTAAGGTGGCCACAGGTCTGGATTTTCTTACCCACATTCAAACTCCTGAGGGATCTTCAAGTCCAGCAATGGTCTGGACACCTGTAGAAGAGCAATTCCTGCCAAAGCAGGACATAAAGTTGATGCAGAGGTGTTCAATAACACTTGTTTTCTTACTATTCTTTAATTTTTTACTTGCAAACCCAAATAGTTTATTCAGGTAGTGACTAGAGGGTAAGTAGAAATATGTCCATGACATCAGAAGTCCATAGCTAGAACTGTAACAACCCATAGGAAGGGCTTAGGAAAGAGCAAAGTAGGAGGAATTTATTGGAAAAAATTAATTAATTTCCTGCCATCAGCCACATGATCCAACCAAACCAAAAAAATCACAGACCACCAGTCTCACATAGGCTGGGGGACAAAATCTTCCTTCTCTTGTCCAGCCTTTTTTGTGATTAAAAAGAGGCACAAGATTTGTTCTGGTTCGTTTTCTTTGAATCTGTTACATACTCTCCCACAAATTTTTCAAACAACTCAGGAGTTATTAGAATTTTTTTTAATAATTTCATGAACAAAAATAAAAAGAAAGGAATAGAATGTAACTGGAAAAAGTTATTGAATGTTGTGAAAAACTTTCCATTTAGACAAAATTAAAAGTCTATTTTTAAATGCTAATGATATCAAAGATTTTCAAAGGAAAAATTGCACAGAACATAAACAGAATCACAGAATAATCATAGTTGAAAAGGACCTTCCAGATCACTGAGTCCAGCCATAAAACACTTAAATACCTGAGAGATTGGAAAACACAAAATAACACCCTCCATGCCTGCCACTATAGCATGTCATGAAGCACCATGTCTACATGCTTCTTAAACTCCTCCAGGGATGGTGACTCAACCACCTCCCTTGGAAGGCTGTTCCACCCTTTCTGTAGAGAATTTCTTCCTAAGATCCAATCTAAACCTCCAACCATAAATCTTATAACAAAAAATCAACAGTCAAATATTTTTGTTATAGCTTTTCATTATTTCTAAAATTAAGGTTTGTTAATTGAAATCCCAATAAAACCAATGAGGAAGAAAACCCTGCCTCAGAGCTAGTTCTTATGAAGCAGCTGCACCATGTACATAAGCAGAACAGAGATGGCTTTTAAGCCATTAAGTCGTTTTGCCCTATATTTGGCCCTTGCTTTTCACCCTGCATTTTGTCAGAAAAGTGTTTTATTTTCTTTTTATTGCACCAATACGTATAAGAATGGGTTGAAAGCTTTGGTCTCTGTATTGTTAAAGAAAGAATGTGCCACATCACAATGTATGCTCAAAAATTATGGCAACGAGTTTGATTTTCCAACTCATATTTCCATACACTCAGGATCCCTCAGGACATTTGAAGTCCCTCTGTATGATGTCTTACTGGTCTTTTTGAAATTATTTTTTAATGCAGCCTATTCTTTCTGTATCTGGTGCTATATCCAGCTTATTATGTGCCATTTCCACCTGCCAAAATGGCTCCAGCTGTTTGATTTCACATTGCACCCAGAGCCATGTCTAGGAGATAAATTAATTGCCTGCCCTTTGCAAATTCAAAAAGACTTCTCTGTACCAGCCTCTGGTTTTGTTCTCAGATAGAGGTATCAACCCTTCTGCAGAAAATATAACCTCCATGACTAAAGTGGAATACAAATGAGCAATTAGCCATAGCCATACACTTTTAGCGCTGGTTTTCTAGGACCTCCTCCTCTGTTGGGGTTTTGACTTGATGATATACACTTTTTTTTTACCCTGTACGGAGCAGAATTTTAACCAACTTGTAACAACTGGGAACAATATGAGAGCTTTCTCAGAAAGTAAATGGCAGAGGAAACTACACGCCACTGCCTGAAAGGCTATTAATGTCTGTCACAAAAGGAAAGGTTATTTAATGTCAGAGGGACTGATATTGTACTTAGGCCAGCCCAAATGCTTAGCCCACCAGTGAGATAACCTTCTATTCTGTGAATTAATTTATGAATAATCTTTGAAGCTGGAAGACATCTCCAATTACTGTTTGTAGATGGACACCAGCAGAAAGTAATTTAAGAAGTGTCTGTGAGTAGTTGGATGATTCTGGGTTACCGTTGACTTTAATTTCTTATATTCCATATAAAAGCACAGTGGAATGTGGCTTGACTTTCTGATTCTTCCTGAGGTAGCAGAGACACCACTAAGAAAACATCTTGATGCATCATCATCTCATGCAGACACTACATGTCAACTGCTCATATGCCTACTGGGAGCATTTTGATCCTACAATTATCAAGGTGCTGAGAACTCATTTTAAGCTATTAAGCCTTATTATTTTAATAACATAAATTTTCGCTTTTTCACCTTAATTCTCATTGCTAGGCATGTACTTGTACAGTGCCAAACATGGTGCCAAATTAAAAAATTAAGACTACCTTTGAATATAAGGCTGTTAAGCCAGCAGTCTCTGATTGGCCCTACAAGACTATTTCAGAGCTGCAAACTGCTCCCATGGTGGACTAATAAAACTGCAGTAGTATTTGTCCAGAATATCAATACTTTAAAAGCGACATATGTTGCCTGAGGCTGCTGTAACTGAATTTCCACTGAAGACATCCACCAACCCAGCCATGGATGGGTCTCACAGCCCTTCATGCCTCTCACTGACTCAACCTATGCCAAAGAAATTCTGCACTGTGGCTGGGCACTCAGATAAAGAGAATCATTGCTTTTCATGGCAACTGTGACTAAGTGTACATGGAGTAGCCAACAGAAGAAGAGAGTGGAAAAAATAAGTCCACAGAAATGTTCAACAGCTATCAGCAAAAATATTCTTCTTACTTAATCAGAGTATTGAAGGCAACAGGAGTTTGCCCTCAACATAACCTGGGTGTATCGATACAAATCACATTTGGCTGCAATTGCTTGTGTTTGTATCAGGCTTTAATGTGTGTTAGTGGAAACTATTAAATCTGTGATGCTGTCTTTCCCTTCCTTTATATACCCACCTGGGAAATATGGAGGATGTAAAACTCCGCTAAGATCAACTTTCCTTGGCAGAAATATTTTTATGATCCCTCTATTTCTTAATACCCAGCACAAATGTTGAGGAAAAGTAGTTCCACATAAAGAAACTAATTTGCCTTCTCATCGTTATATTCACAGGGATTGCATTTCAGCAGTCAGAAAGGAGTAAGGGAATATTAAAATCTTTAGATAACTGTCGACAATTATGCGAGTCTGGAAATATTGCCTATAAAGGGAGGAGGTCTCTCGTGCTGCATTGTTTGTGACTGTCCAAACAGCAATAGGCAGGTAAAATGCCTCATCAGGACGCACACCATCAAAATTCAGCAGCAAACCACTGTAGCTTATTAGATACCACCAGTCTCAATTAAGGACAATTAGCAGTGCCACTGCGCATATGAGTGAGACAGATTATTGTGGCACTAGAGGAAAAAACAGATTTGAAACAGGAAACAGAACATAGCTTTAACTTCCCTAAGTCTTGTTTACGGCAGTTCAGAAGGGTTTTGCACGGCATTTATCTGAAATTTATGATTTGCGCTGAAGGAAAAAGTGAAATGCGTCAAAAATGAAAATCTAAGTGCTGAGGGGAGAAATGTGCCAGCAAATATAGGGAATGTTCTTTATGCATAATCCGTTCATTACAAAATCTAACTTCCCAAAGAAACAGATGAGAGCTAACTGCAGCTATCCAAGCTGAAACACAGTGGCAGGTTGAGATGAGAGTTCAGATTTTGAACAGTAGTAGAAAAAATTAAGATTCAAGAGAACTCTTTGCTGTAGGTTTTGGGGGTCTATGAGTTAGAGTGAGTTTTGGAAAGCGTATTTTTTCCTGCTAGGACATTGCTAAGATTTCAGTTAGGGTCAAGAAAACTAAAGGATCAAGGACCGAGCGTAATTCAGTATGTCAACAGATTGAAGAGACTGGGAGTTATCTGGACCAGAAATCAAATAGCTGGTTAAGAGAAGGAACTGTCTCCCATAGCAACTGTTTATATTTTGGATGGTATATGTTGTTTTGTGATAAAAAAGCAAAAGCTCCACAAAAGATCGTAGGGTTCCATCTCAGAAGGGCTGTGGTGATTTGTAGGACTGCTGATGTGGGGATAAGCACAAAGAACTTCTTAGACAGAAAGTCCTTGATGCCCCAACTCAGACTGGGATGAAAAGAAAGTTCGGAGTTCAGAAGGTAAAATTATTATTGTGTGTTCCTGGAGTTGAAAAAGGAAAAGATGTCACTTGGTCCCATGGGCAGTAATGCTACCAGCAGGAATTGTTGCTCTTTAAAGTCAGATTTATTCTTGTGTTAATGCTGGGTTTAGATTTAGAAAAAAACAACAAAAATGAAACAATTTGGTTCAGTTTCTGTAACAGCCCCTCCTCAGGCTCAGACAGAGGCAGGGTTAGATGTCAAAGAAATGTTTCCTTTGTTGAGAAATTATTGAAATGTGCGTCCCTCTCTACCCAGGACTGCACTTAGAAAAGAGATGTAGCACCTGCGTCAAGTTTTTGAGGGATGCTTATGGCTGGGCTTGAAGTTATTTATGTTAGGTCATCTGGAAGAACGTTCAAGGGGTGAATCCTCAGCAGTAAATTTGCAAAGCTGAAGATTTGGGATTCAATAGTGGTGTCCAACTCTGGGATAGATTACAAATTCAGGTATCTGATAGACCCAAGTCAGTTTTCCTTAAGGAAATCCACCTACAGTTTAAAATGCAAAAGGAGCTTTGCAAGAGGGTGATGCTGTGAAGGAAGAGCTTGGCAGAGGTCATTTTGGGCAGAAGTTGTCTGTTTGTGGGAGGGAAGGAAAACAAGTGCCCCAACTTATCTTCTTTAGTGGGGCTGGAACTAGATCCCTGAGGTCCCTTTCAACCTTAGCCATTCTATGATTCTATTATTTTATGATTCTCTGGGATGCTCCAGTTTTTCACTACTTCATGGCTTGGAGGGCAGGATAAAGATTAAGAAAACAAGGGGTGAACAAGTCACATATACTGTCCAATACTGTTGGGGAACTAAGAAGTTACTGTCTGCCAGCTTCCAGGAGCAACATTTTTACTGATTTTCAGTTTTTGCCTCCTGAAATCAACTCAGCATCAGGTCCACAGCTAACTGCCCTGTGAAGGGTGAGGACAATTGCACAATTTAATGCACGTCTATGAATATTTTATGGTGGTGTCATAACTTCATTCATTGCTAAAGTTGGAAAGCTAAACCCTCACAAAGAGAATTTACTGCTCTTTGCTCCATCCTGGGCTTACAGGATCATGCAGATATGTGGTGTCACTTACTTCCACGAGACAAAATCTTGCTTTGATGATGAAGCAGTGCCCCTGGGCTTTTTGACAGACTCGCTTTTTAATATTGCCTAAACAATGATGTCTGCAATAAATAGACTTCTACAGTACTGGAACAACTATGAAGTGATTAGGATTAAATAATTTCTATTCCTCCCATTACCAAATGGGTCAGTGCACTCTAGTGCTTAAAGGGTTTTAAAATGACCTTACTAGTGTTATTCCAAAATCCCAAATTCATTACTCAACCCAAGTTCCCAGAGACTACTACATTTTTGTTAAGATGCCTCCTAGAAGCACAAACCTCCTTCACACACTAAGGAAAAAATACACTCTGAAACAGACTACATTTCACCTCAACCACAAATTTAGCACACAAAAACAATCTTTACCTAGACTTTGAAATTCATAGAGGTGTGACCAGGAGAACTACAAGTAAAAATAATGATCCTTTGTAAATATGTTCACTTGAAAGCAGATCTGAAGCCTTCAAAACTGGTGCTCCTGTCACACAGCAGACCAGACCCACTGTCACATCACTTGCTATTTCCTCGTCTGCACCTTTTATTCTGCATTAATTGAATGCAAAGAAAGCAACACTCACTAAAAGTAACCACAAACTGTCCTTCGTGCAATTAATGGAAAGAGACTCAAAAGGAGTCTCACAGAGACTCACAGAGGGTCATGGAGAGTCTCTCATGCGGAGAGAGTCTCAGGCAGGAGATTAGAGTGCACAGCTTGCATATCTGACAACTGAGAGGATTACTTGTCACAACCCTCGTTGTCTGTGTGGACAAAGTTGGGTAATTATTGCCAGACCACGATGCCTTTCTGACAGCTCATTGTTCACACAGCAGTTCCTTATCTGATGGCCTTTTCTGAGAGAGAGGAGGATGCTCCACCTGCAGCCTTTGCCACTTCTGCTTCTTTTTGCTGTTGTTGACTTAATATAATGGGTGATTTACCTCAGCCAGAGCTCCCTGACAGTGCCAGTTCTGGATGTTCTCAAGCAGCTCTAAAGCACAGCAGCAAGCCCTGTAAGTCACAAATGACTTGGCACTGATGTGAACAGACACTAATCACATGAAATTTTCCCAGTTAAGGAACAGTTTTATTTGGATGCTCACACACACAGATACAAACACCTACACATCTATATTTTGTCATCATTTTGTGGGTCCAGCACACCCAACATTATTCAGTCCAGCCATCTGAATGGCAGGGCTCTTTCCATGGAGAAAATGCTGCCTATCGTGCCATTGTGTGCCCTTCCACTTTTGATAATTTCTCACAAAGGCATAAGACCTTCAGGAGTTATTTCCATCCCAGTCAAAAAGCTGCTGTGATCATCTTTCTTTGTCCAACAGTGGCTCTATAACGTATCTCACAAAGTCAGATGAGTCAGAATAGCCAAAAGTTTAGCTTTCATCCAACAAGGAAAAATGGAGCTCAGCTGGTATCCTGTTCAATCCATTCTGGATCCATGTATTGCTTAGAATTGTTTGCTTCTATTAGATGGAGACCACATCCAGCAGACATCACCACTCCCTATTTGAGTTTTCTTGCTTAGAACTGTATTTCTAATGTATTCTCATTAATGACTACATTTTCCATGGCACATGTATCTTACGTGTATTTCAAGTGTCATCTTGGTTCCAGTAACAGCTTGATGTGACATTTCTCTGCTTTCCCCTAAAGGCTAATGTAAATCAGCAAAATCAATTTAACATTTAGATAGGTCTCTTTGAGCCATTCTCATTTCATTCTGTAGATGGTCCAAGGCTTCTACATCATAATCCTATGATTCTATTCATTCTGTGATTCTGCATCACCAACCTGTTCTTCAGCTGAAGAGGGAAAGCATTTCCCAGTTCACCATTTCCTGCTTGAAGATCTCCATGAGTCTCAGAAGTGGAACAAGTCTTGTTGAAAGGTCTCATTCAGCATTTCTGTTTGTGAGGCTCGGAGCTTTTCTACAAGCCTTCATGTATGGTTAATGTGCAGCACTGCTGCCTCAGGAATAGATTCCCGGGAAAGCAGTGGCTGAGCCTTCTCTCACTTCCTTATGCTCTATGTGAAATTTTTTGCTATGCTCACACAAGATGAATGGGATTGATGAAGTGATTCACCATACATCCTGTGCCTGGAAGGCAAAGTCAGAGTCCTGTCCTGGTTCATTCCTCATTTGCACGGAAATCTGTAGAGGGTATAATCTTCTGATTGACTTTGGGATGAATGAGAGGGCTCAACTCAATCTCTTCAGTCAAAGCCCAAAATGCTAGTGACAATTTCACCCTACATTAAAAATGCTGCAAGTAGGATAATTACTTTATAGAAGCTACAATTAATCTTCTTAGATGTCCTCCATAACCAGTGGTAAGACATGTATCTGGGTCATGACACTGTCCCAGGCACTTATCCGTGATGGTGCTTCACTGTTAACACTCTCTAGTGTGACTTTGGCACCATTCCAGACATTATTCAGCTTTTGTTCAATGACAAGAGGTTGGAAATAGTTTGGGTATGGTGACCGTGTTTTCAAGGGGAGGAAGGTTAGGGCACGTAGTTCTCAGCAGGGCTATTTTGCTTAATGACATCTTACTAGCTTTATTTAGTTACGTGTGGGGACTATCTACCACAAGACCTAAGCTCCTGCCTTGAAAAACAGAGGGCACCTAGTCTTGCAGGACTGAAACCATCCTTTGTGAACAGCTCCGCTACTAGTCTTTTCTCTGAACATGAGTCAGTGACTAATCTTTTCGTATAAGCCTGCTGTGATGATGCACCACAGCTAGCAAGTGTAAAAAAAATCCTTTATTTCCTTTTTTTTTTTTTGCTAAGCTTTTTCATGTTACATGAGACAATCAGCTATTTCTTTTGTTGGTGAATGCATTAAGTACCCCAACAAGATATCTGCATCATCACCAATTTGTCTTCTAGCTCTATGTTCACAGATTTGTCTTTCAGTTTGCCAGGAGCTCATAGTGTGTGACACAAATAAAGGCTTTTATGCATTCCTTGAACTCCTGCTGCTGGGCACCAGCAAACACCACTGACCACCTTCATTTTGCAGCAGATCTATCTCCCTCCTTTCTGTCTACTCATCCAGTCTTTCGTCCATTTATTATTGTACACTTCATCTCTGTCTCGTTTTGCCTTATTAACTGCATGAGTTCCTGTTTTCTTATTGATTGCTAACACATCTGAGAAGCAAAATTTTCTGCAGATCCATCTCAGTCTCTCATTAACCACAAAGTCACTTTTTATTATATTTAGCTACCTCACACTGATGAATTGCTGCTTATGCAGAAAGGAAGCTGCCAAGTTCAGTGAGCTTTGGGGTTGAAAGGACCCCTCCCTCCCTGGACCATCAGAGCCTGACATAAGGCACCTTCACACCTAGGAGTTTCCACAACCCTAGCCCCATGCACATGGTTGCTGATATGCAGCACTGCATGGAATATTTCACTGAAGAGACACATATCTGTATTATCTTTTGCTTTAGAATAGAAGTGAATTTCATAGTTAGTTTCATTGTTTTCCTAATTCATAATTTTAGGACAGAGAAAATGACCCTATACTACTAATTCGTTTGCATGATAACATTTCTTATGACCAGACCCATCATTCTCCTCATCACTACTGTGTTTTTTCAGAGCTGGCTGCTACCAAACTACAAGTTGAAGATTTTAAAATCTTTTACTTCCTAAGCAAGGAAGTCTAAAATGTTCCCAGAATCTATTCGGTGGATACATTCAAATCCACCAGAGCTAGAAGTAGTTACTCTTATTGTTAAAGACTTCAGACGGTCGAACTAGATTCTAATTTTAGAAAAATAGGAGTCATTAAGTGGACTCAAAAAACTCAGCTCCTGCTGGAGTAAGTCTGATAAATTGCTTCAAACTATCTTTTCTTATTACTTGCAGGCATGGTGTTTGGAAAAAAAGTGCCACATAACATTTCAGGAAAAATGCATGCAATATATAGGTAGAGGCACATCTCTATAAAGTGCACGCATATACTCAAATTATGTACATAAAGATATGTAACATTTACATATTACAAGTATATATATATATATACTTTATAGAAAGCATAAATAGGATCATAAATAAAGACATGCACAAGAATTAGAGAAGTATTTACAGATATAGGCAAAAAATACTTATTTAACATAGCCCAATCATTGAACTTTACAGTAATTCCTTTCATGCAGTCAATATATTCATGGATCTGATCCTTTGACTTATGTTGAATCACTTCATTTCTATCAGGTAAAGAGCAGGCATCACATTTTAAATAATATCTATTAATACTGAAATCCACATACGTTACATTCGGATATATCCACATGCCCTTTACATGCTAAAAGGAAACAAGTCTTTCCTATCTTAAACAAACACAAGGATATGAAACAGGCAGCAGAAGTGCAGAGAATCATTCTACATTTAAACAAACATCAAGATTTGTTGCTGGATCTGACTTCAGGTCCCATAAATACTGCATAATTCAGGTGGATGACTACTCTGTAGTTCACAAACAAAGGACGTGCATTGCAAAGCATGGGATCTGGTCTTCTTTTTCTCTGTACTTTATCTTTCCTATTAGATTCTGGTTTTTTAATACATTGGCAAGGACCAAAAATTCTAAATAAAGAAAAGATGACAACCAGCAGGCCTGTCTGTCTTTGCTTTTTTCCTCTGTCCTACATACCTCAGCTAGTCTTATCATCCCTTGCTTTTGTCCTCTCTAAAGCTTTTCATCATATAAGCTTCCTCCAGCAAATTCAACAGCTATTGTTCTGCCTGTAGCCTTCATCACATACTCTGTCAGAAATGTGTGACAAGTTCTTTCCCCACCACACTTTTTTTTCTGCAGCCCTGGATAATCTCTACACAAGTTACACAATCTATGCGACCTCCCTTTTCTGTCTGGTAGTCCTAATTAGCATTATTTGTTCTCTTAGGGCTGCATGGCCACAAGATCTACACTCACCTTTACATGTATTTCCCTAATAAATCTCTCTGAACACAATACCCATAAAAACAATAGAAAAAGAAGAGAATGAAAAAATGAATGACAATAAAATGAAAAAATAGAATGTATATATAAAAGGGAGAATGTTCAAGGTGACTTTTGATCAAGTAGATATTAAACTTGTTTATGGGAATAACAATTATCCTGCATTTTTCAAAGAAGATAACACCACATATCTTAGTGTAAATACTTGAGTCTTTGTTGCTCCAAACATGACATAGTTCAGAGCTAGACATCTCTCTAATAGCGTAGAGCTGGTCTCTCCGAACATAAATCTGATTCCTACTGTGGGTTAAAAAATAGGATTATTGGGACTCTAATCTTTACAGTAGGTTGGTGGATTTTCTTGATGTGGAAACTGTGGAAGAAGAAAAGAAATATTTTTGCTGCAGGAACATTAAAGCTGGTTTTGAACATGTCTTGCATCCACTGACACCCTCAATGTGATGAGAAAACTTCATCAAGTCACTACCTCAGGCCTCCAACTTTCCTCTTTGTGAAACACAGACCAGAACAGACAACTGGGTCAAAAATATCTATAAATAAATACGGGGAGGTATAACAATTTGTTATGAAACACTTTAGTGCTAGAGCCTCTTTAGTTTTCACAATGACCTCTGATGAGCATCAAGTGAATTTTACCTGTCTTAGGAGTAATTGGAGAATAATAATTTCTGAGATGAGCCAATTCTTCACCATCCTTTGGTTCTCTGTGTTACATCCTGTCTAAACACTTAGGTCATATAAGGAGCTATATTTTCAAGTGCTGTACCACTGTGGTCATCCTTAAAAATAGGAGTTTTATTACAAAAAATTGAAGTCAGCCCACCTATGCTACACTTAATCTTTGAATGCACACACTCGTCTTTATTTTGTAAGAAAACTGTTCCCAAGGCAAATAAATCTGATTTCTATTTCACCTCACAACCTGGCAACAATTCACTTTGACGTTTCTTGGTTGATGCTTCTCTTCTTTAGTCAGTGTTAAGGAATCAGGTACCATTATAGGGTAGAAAACCCCCAATGTTCCCAATCCAACCCTTAAATGATCTAGAAATGTAATATAGGAAATTATATATGATAACCCTAGCACTTTTAGCCACGAAAATGTTAAAAGCCTGGAAACAAGATTAGAGAGAAATCTTACATAAACACCTTTGACACAGGAATGAAGAGAGTCCCCAGGTAAGTTTCAGCCAAAATGACCTTGATGTAAGATAGGTCAAAAGTTCATCTTAACAGCAGCAGAGAAAATGAGCTAAGAATTGGGAAAAATTATATTTTGTGCCTCTCATCAGTGACTACAACTATTGACTGAGAAGGAAATGCAACCACCACAATTACAAGGAGTAACTTCACACATCACAGGTGAAGTTGAGAAATGGGCTTAAAATATTTGTGAAAGGCAGTCACTGAGGAAAAATGATGTTGAAAAAGCTGGGGTGTGCATGTTGTGATGATGAGACTTTCACATATCAGAATCTTTAAGAAAGGACCTGAAAATAACACTCAGAATAATTAAAAAAGGAGCCCTAGTACTCCATATGCTAAGAAAGGTGTTTTAACCACTATGAAATTCTCCTTTCAAGAAGGAGTCAAGATTCTCTAAAATATTTCCTTTTCAAGTGCACACAAGGGAAAAACTATTAGGGTTTCAGCCCAGTCCCATGCAAAAGAAAAAGAAAATTCCCTTCCATCAAGCCCTATTCAGAGAAACAAATCTTAAGGCAGGTAGCAGCCTCTGACAAATGCAGCAATCAACTGAGGCACAAAAGGGCTGGTGGAGATAACACTGCTCTGGGAAAGCTAGGTTGGCACAACAGAAAGTCAAAATACAGAGAGAATGGTTGGCTTGTAAAGAAACAGAGTGCTGCAAAGCAAAAGGGAAATATATGTATATATATATGTAGAACGTTACTGAAATAGGAGAATGAATGAAAAAACTGACTTTGAAGAAAAAAAGGTGCAAGACAGACAAAAACCCCATAAAACCCTCATTTCAATGAAATCTTTAGCCATAGGTCATGGAAAAAAATAGGAGATCTACAAAAGCAAACAAGTTAAACTGAAATTTGAAAGTGAAGTGAATACATATTTCTAAAGATGAATGGAAAACAAGTGCCATAATCAAAGACATTACACACACCCACAGGAACCCATTACAGCCCCCTTTTCTGCAACACCACCATGGCCAGGACCCCTGGAGTACTACCCGCTATATTGCCATTCAGCTTTCCAAGTGAAATCATTCTTTTTAGAGTTCATATCAATAGATGTGGATTTAAGGAGCATGGCCATGAGCCACTCACCATACGTAGCCTAACAGCAGTCAAAGAAATAAAGAGGGATCTAAAATCAAGTAGCAAAAGCCTCCGGGGTTTAGAAATTCTGCTGCAAGATGGTGTACATTATTATTATCAGGTTATTTATTTGTTTAGCCTCTCATTAGTTAGCTACCAATGTCCATTTTATGTTTACAGGAGCTCTAGCTGGTAGCGCCCGAGTATCATCATATCCACTGTTATAACAGAAATATACTGGTTCTCTCTGGGGTACAGATCACCGGGCAGATTTAAGAGCTCGTGCCAAAACAGTGATTTAATTGTGTTGCAAGGTATAAGTCAACTTTTTAAGATACTAAAGGAGCTGCAGGTCTGGTTTTTTAGCTAGGCCAAACAAAGAAAGTTTAAAGAGATTACTATTATTGTGGTTATTAACAGCATCATCATTACTATATTATTACTATAATGAGTCTTTACCATTCCTTGTCCTCAAGTTCAATCTGAAGCAAGGGCTCTTTCAATATGAGGCTGCTTTTAAGGTATCAAACACCTTCAGTTTGAAAGCTCTTGCAATTCTGAAAGAAATACCAACTATACAGTGAAATGTGGATAGTTAAGGAACTTGTTTCCATGTCTCCTTTCATTAATGCAGCCTGGGAAATTTTTGTACATGTACAGGAAGTTTCCAGAGATTGTAGAAGATCCTGAAGTACTTCTGACAGACTGGTTTAGTAGACCCCCCTGCCTTTATATCAAGTTTAACCTGAATTTTTCAGGCAGCTTTGAAAGCAAACAGTAGTAAGAAGAAATCAATATGATATCAAAAGTGTATCCAGTGCTCTGAAAGGCAGTTTAGTGGGGATCAAAGCTCTAGGTAAACAATATAGGAACTTGTGAAGGCTGCTTTTCTCTTTTAGACTAGAAAATTAGAACAGGATTATTGTGCTACAGTTGCTTTTTATAATGTCAGATGCATTTGAAATAGCATCCAGTGATATCCGAATCCAGTAGAAATACTCTTATCAGAGGTTTTGCACTGTAACTACCGACGCATAACATATGTGCGTCTCTAGTGTCTTGCACACTGGGAAGCGCTGACATCTGTTCAAAGTGATGTGAACAACACCAGAATGAAATATCACAGTTTGCACCTGCTTAAATAGGTTTTTCACAGGGTGAGACAAGAACACTCCATGCTCCAACACAAAGTAGCTTTTGAAAAACATGCTGAGAACAAAGCTTATTTTACATCTTCTCATGATACCCTGGATTGCAACCAGCAACCCAAAGTAGTCAGACACTGTTATTAAAAAAAACCAAAACAATTGGGAGGATCCATATCATCATAGAAGACATTAAAAAATGCAATACATACATTGTCTGATATGAAGTTAATGTTTGGAGTGGAAATTTCAAAGTTGACATGGCAGTTTAACTAAAATGTCACATTATTTTGGAGCAGCTCAACAAATGCATTGTTTATACCTTTGGACTCACTCTGGGCCTAATCAGTTCATTAGACTATCATAGTTAAATTATATAGTTAATTGTTAATATATTATCATAGTTAAATAATTTAAGGAAATAAATTGAAGACGTTTTGTGTAAAATTTAAACATACAGGCATGACAATTCCTCACATCATCAGAAGATATGTACATATCACCATTGATAGAAGTGAGTATGTATATATTAGTAGTAGATTGAAAAAGTTGTCACAAGGCACAACGATCAGAATCTGTATTTCATTGATGGAGAAACAGAAACAAATTACGTAACAGCCTTATTCATACCACCTTCATCATGTTCTAGTTTAGAAGCAGAAGGAAATACATGGAAACGAGAAAATGAAATTAATTTCAAATCATGTTTCTTCTGCCCAGCTTTCTCACTGAATTCTTTCCTCTTCTGACCAGGGGGATTGGACTAGATGATCTTTCCAGGTCCTTTTCGATCTCTAATTATTCTATGATTCATAGTATTGTCTACACATATCTATGCATTTGATGTTTTCTGATCAGTTTCACTACTAATTTCCCTCTGACATGTCTAGAAAAAACAATGTGGTCTCATTTGTTGTGCTGTTGAAAAAATTCTTCCAAGTAGTCCAGTTACAAGTAATACTCAGTGATGCAGAATGCTCCTTCTCCTCCATTAGCTCCTTGCTGTGATGCTTTTTGATCAACTCCTACAAGCCTCTTAGTTGTAATGGAGGAAATTGAGGCTAATGAGTCGAAAGGCAGCAATGATTGATTCCTAATATAATGCTTGACCTTCTGAAGGACAATCTTTAGTAAGGGTATTGAGAAAAACAGGTTAGGCTGTAGGAAGGAATTTGAAGACTGCAGCTTGAAGCAATTCAGAAGGAGCAGATAAGCAGATCATGCAAACGCTTTTTATCTAAGCAGTTAACAGCACTCTCCAGCGCCTGTTGATTTGAAAGGGTCTGTTTCAGTGGAAGAATTTGAAGTTGAGAGCCAGCTACAAAGAAAGCTTCTGTATTAATGTAAGAGACTGACAGTATTGCAGAGAAAGACCTTTAACAAGCACTATAAAGACCTGGAGTTGTGGGATGATGCCATGCAGCCAACACAAAAATGCTCTTTGGTGGCTTAGGTTTCATTTTCTGTGCAATAGTGACTCAAATCAATTTTCACATTCATTCACCTTTTCAGTAATGCAGGTAGAACACCTCAGCAGGAGCCATCCTGACATCTCATTTCACTCACTTTTAAGAACAGTTGGGTGAAACCACTACAAAGCAAGGGGGCATAAAGCAGCAGCACATCACAGACAGGACTTTAATGTCTATACAAGGCTAATTTGCTCTCTTCATACTTCTGAAATACTCACTAGTGCAGCAACTGGTGGAGTTTGCTACTGTTTTACATTTGGAAGAGGTGTCATTAGCTAGGGGAGGTTCTTAATGACCAGTGAAGGGACGACATTCCTGGGATGACTGGTTCTGGACCAGTGATGGCATGGTGGTGTCCTTTTTGTCAGACATAAATAAGGAAGATTTACTTGATGCCAGGGACTCTTCAGGAAGCCAGATGAGCCAAAAAGAGGGCAAGCAGTAGTGAGTGAGGCCACTTGAATACATATTGCACACACACAAAATTACAGCAAGAATTACAGAGATTTAAGAAGCTGGAGTGTTCCATTGCAGAGACAACAAAAAGAAACACAACATTTCCTTCACTTTCTGTCCACTGGGAGAAGAAGCATTTCTAATATCTAATGAAAAGGACTACAGCATCCTAAACAGTGTTCATAATTAGGTTGGTTTTTTCTCCCCAAAACAACTCATGCTTTAGTTGTGAACTTTCCCAAATAAATCCAAAGAAATTTTTGCAATAATAAAAATTGATTTTGCATCAAAAAATATGCAATTGCAATTGCAATTGCAAGAAAGCTCATGACCACTTCAAAAAGTTAGGTAATACAAACCTATCTCTTCATCCCAGTTAAACCAGTGCCAAAGAATTAAGAAAAATACAGATTTGGGATAAAGAGATGTGAAAATCTATTTTCCTGGAAACTTCTTTCTATATTGGCACGCAGCACTTTCAATCACCTCTAGCACATCAAAGTATCTCAGCTTAGTTCTGACAGCAATACCTTTTTTATGGCCAGATGTTAATTTTCAGAAAAGTAAATGCAGGAAAGGTTGAACTGACCTAGTAAATGATTGACTGTCATGACTGGGAAATATGTCATGATGCTGCAAATCTTTAATGGACAGTCACTTCAATTATTTAGACAGAAGTGTCAGCTGAACAGGCTATCCAGTGCCTGCTCTCAGTTTGAAGCTAAATAGAACTGTTCCCAGAATCATCTCACAGAATTGTGTGAGACAAGAGCAAATAAGGAAGGAATGTAAGAGTCTCAAAGATGTGGAGACAGAACCTAAAATTTCAACTCTACATTTTTTTTGCTTCATGTTCTATTGTAGGACAGTTAGAAATCCAATTCAATGTGTGGTTAAAATCCTGAATGAAACTGCTCTCTAAATATCAAATAAAAAGAATACACTGAGGCAGACTCCAGTCTTTAAAGCATTTGATAAAATGTTGTACTCTTCCTCCTTCTAGTCATACTCTTTTGTTAAAAAAACTCAACCTTTTATTCTAAGGGAGACTGTAAATTTCATTTTTGTGCTTCCCTGGATAGAAAGCTGTTTATATAGTCAGAATTAGTATTTCCTCGTGTCATGACATCTATCAATGTCATTATTCTTTCTGGGGTTCACAGAGAGAAAACACTATCTTGAACTACACAAAGGTACAGTTTCCAAAACAAAAAGAACCTCCCCATGCACACCCCCCTGAAAACAAAAAAATCAAACAAGGGGCTGTATTTTTTGCTCTTTTCCTCTTATTTTCTCTTTATTTCTTGGTTTCTACCTGGACTAGGTGCAAATATATGAAGTTTTGCAAGAATTTATCTGCATGGCAGCTCAGTGCAAGAAATTTCAGAGCATGCACCAGATCTTAGCAGCACGAGCAGAGTAAGAACTTGTAACATAAATTACAATTATTTATAGTCTTCAAACATTTATGACAAAATTAAATGAAAAATTTAGTTTGCTTACATGGAGTTAATTTTGAAATGCCAATATTTTTATAGGGGATCTGATGCCCATATGTCAGATACACAGAATTTTTTTAAAGGGTTCAATTTTTATATTGCAAATACCATAAATACAGTTTAAGAAAAATAGATTAAATTTGTAAATTTCTGATTCTCTCATACTGGGATCCAAGCAGCGAATACTTAGAATATCAGAAGTGACATTTCAGCTTTTCATTGTTCATCTGGGTTGAACCAAGCAAAATAAAGGATTTTCCAGATTTGAGTTTGTCTCAAGGAAACCCCTTAGGATTATGCTGCCATTCAGCAAGACCTGGACAGGCTACAGAGTTGGGACAAGAGAAACTTAATGAGGTACAACAAGGGTAAGTGTAGAGTCTTGCATCTGGGCAAGAACAACCCCGGGCACCAGTATAGGTTGGGGACTGACCTGCTGGAGAGCAGGGTAAGAGAAAGGGACCTGGGGGGTCCTAGTGGACAGCAGGATGACTATGAACCAGCAATGTACTTTTGTGGCCAAGAGGGCCAACAACATCAGAAGGGGTGAAGGTTAGCAGATTGAGGGAGGTTCTTCTCCCCCTCTACTTGGCACTAGTGAAACCACATGTGGAGTATTTTGTCCAGTTCTGGGCCCCTCAGTTCAAGGACTCAGAGCNGTCTCCTTCTCTGGAGACTTTCAAGATGCGCCTGGACCTGTTCCTGTGTGACATGGTCTAGGTGGTCCCGCTGTGGCATTGGGATTGTACTACAAGATCTTTTGAGGTCTGTTCTGATCTCTAATGATTCTAAGATTCTATGAAAATTAATATTGTAAAAGGCATAGTGTTGGGTGTTGTTACAAATATAACAGGATTTGAGAAATTAAATCATATAAGGAAAATTGAAAATGTATTTTCTATTACTTCTCCCACTCCCCAGGTTTCCAGTAAATTATCTACTAAGACTTACCTTTTAATGCAGCTTTGGTAGCATTTTCTGCATTTGACTTTATCACATCCTCTAATTTTACTGTAGCAACATCAAAATGTAATGATCTTATTGCCATAAAGCAGAGTATCATTATAAAGACATTCATTTCACAATCTGAAAATGCTTAAGTAGAACAAGCAGGCCAAAAGAGACAGTTTCTATGACATGCAGAGGGAGGCACAACTGCTACATCCACAAGAAAAACTAACAACTCATACAGGAGTGATGAAAGAAGGTGACAAATCCAAAGGACTTTTACCTATCTATCTATTTATTTATTTGTAAAGGTGAAGAATTCAAAATACATTTATCTATGTATTTATCTGTTTAATCACCTGTTTATCTATTAATATATTCATTTTCAACAATAACTTTTTTTCTTTTACCTCCTTTCTCCCCATTTTCCTGAATATCTAGGACATCCTTGTTTTTCTAATAATCAATTCCAATTCACTGTCCCCATGTATCTCACAGTAAAAAACAAAATAAAAAATAAATACTATTATGAAAACCTTGAAGTATTGAATATTTCAAGTCTGAGGCAGAGTTAAAAAGCCTTCTCATCACTTCATTAAAATAATGCAGAAAAATACCACCCACAGATCCAGTTGCAAGTGGGAGAAACTGCTGCTAGTTTTGTTAGAGATATCTTCGTCCCGCTATCATACCACACAAAGCCTAACAACGTGAGAAACCAATATGTTTGGTTTCTTTTCCTGTACAGGTAAAAGTTATCTGTATAACTTTAAGTAATATAATCACAATGTGTGTTCCTGTAAGACTTTGCAGACAAAAAAAATGGAAAAAAGAGAAAAACCCCTCAGTGTGTGATTATTTGACAATGAATAAAACAGTCACTAATAACTGCATAAATTGCATCTGTGAGTAAGAATACAAGTATGGGATGACTGCAGATAAATTGAAAATACAGAATTAAGATGAATCTGGAGACCCCAGGACTGCAGAAACTCATCAGTGATCAGGTATTTGTCACCAAAGAAATAGAAATTCATTAGCTTAATAAAACCAGCTTTAACAAAGAAACCAAAGAACAAGTCTCCAAATCCTGTAAATCACTACTATGGAAAGTGAACTCACACTTTCCATAGGACTGTAAACCCACAACAAGTAAAAGGTCTGCACTTACAGATGTATAAAACTCAAATGGACTAGGAAGTGCAGAGAAGGACCAACCAAGAGGTCCTTGGGCAAGAAGTGCAAGATGCACCAATAACTCACTGTTGACTTCCTGTCCCTGGCTAAAATTATCAATGTCGGGAGTTAAAGGGGAACCAAAAGGAAGAGAAAGGGGTAAAGAAGAGATCAATCAGCTTTAACCATAGATAATGTGAACTTTCATGCTAGCTTCATTGCAACAGAACTAATCATAACTTTTTGATTAGGCAGTTAAGACTTCAGTTAAGCTAACAACAAATTCTTGAAGTTGCTATAGCTATATTCCTCTGGGCCACATAAACCACACAGACAGTAAGGAAACAACATGATGGAGAATTTTAGCAATGTGGTCTGTAAACTGGATGCAGCAAACCTGTCACAGAATGGTAGACAATGTACCATTAACAGGGACCATGACACATTAATATAACAAATTGGTAACAGACATAACACTCAAACTTCCAGGTAAGAAATTGTGTTCTCTGCAGGAGCATCACGGAAGGAGTTATAGTGAGTTAAATTCTGGTTCCTTCTGTACGCCGGGTAGGAAAGTTTCTCTTTATTAGGTCCCTTTTAAAGGCAGATTTTCTTCCTTTCATGCTGAGCTCTCATTGCTAAAACTGTATCAGCACATTAACCCAGCAGTACAGAAAGTTCAAGAGGACTTTGAATTCACTATCCATCCAGATTGGAATCCTGATGCAAGTAACATCTTTGGTGAATCTCTGCCTATACAAGGATGAGGAATGAGAACACAGAATAATCATGGTTGGTAAGGACCATGGCTATAAGTTTTTTAAATACCTCCAGGGAACCACCTCCCTGGGAAGGCCATTCCAGTGCCTCACCACTCTTTCTGTAAAGAATTTCTTCCTAATATCTAATCTAAACCTCCTCTGCCTCAGCCTCAGGCCATTACTACTGGTTCTGTCATTAGTCACCAAGAAGAGGCCAACACCCAGCCCTCGACAACCTCCTTTCAGGTAGTTGCAGAGAGCAATGAGGTCCCCTCTCAGCCTCCTCTTCTAGTCCAATGCTAAGCACAAGCCTTCCTGAGCTGCTTTGGAGTGGCCTTTGAAACTGTGTAAGACAGAGTTGAATTGGGATATATTCCTCCTCCGAGCCATCCGTTTTGTTTTCTCTTGAGTTCTAGCTACTTCTCCAGCTGCTTTCTACCTACATCCTTGATACAGCAACAGCTTCTGTGCTTCTATTAATATATTTCTTTCTTCATTCTACTATAAGAGAAACCAGGGGTGGGGGAACAGCTTCAATTGGCACAGGGGGTGATAATTTACTTATACTCTAAAAGCAAAGACAAAGAATCTTTCAAGATTCAACAGTATATTACAGTGTTTTAAAAATCATTACATTAATTAGTTTAATGAAATAGCTTCTGCACTTATTAACTTAATCACCAATATGTTTTCTAATAGCCTTTTTTTCTGAATCTTCCTGGGCCTTCAAAATACTGATGAATTCTGGACTAGCTTTTGCAAGTGAGATGTTTCCTTCCCTCTCTCTCCAACAGCCACCTTTTATAGAATTGTAGAATCATAGAATGATTTGGGTTGGATAAGACCTAAGAAAAAATCCAGTTCCAACTCCCTGCCATGGTCAAGGACACTTCTCACCAGACCAGGTTGCCCAGAGCCCCATCCAACCTGGACTGGAACACTTCCACAGATGGAGTAGCCACAGCCTCCCTGGGTAACCTGTTCCAGTGCCTCAGCACCCTCACAGATCTCATCTAAATCTCCCCTCTTTTATCCTGAAATCATTCTCCTTGTCCTAGCACTAGAGTCCCTTGTGAAAAGAGAGCTCCAGCTTCCCTGTAGCCCCTTCAAGTACTGGAATTTACTAGCCCCTGGAGCCTTCTCTTCTCCAGGCTGATTAACCTTTTCAGGCCACCCTCAGTTTTTCATTGAAAGGGTAACACTCACACTTAGGTCTCTCTGTCTTCACTACCATGTATATTTGTGTCATGTTCTCCTTCATTTGTCACTTACCAATCAAGAAGTCTCCATCTTTTCAATCTTGCTTCACACAGGAGTTCCATATGGTCCTAATCAGTCTGAGAGATCTGACTGACAAGCAGAGAAGTTACAGGTCAGCGAAGCTAATGGTTTACTTTAAACTGCTGCTGGGTTGTGAAACGGGTGATGTATGAGCTTAGGAGCCATCATGCACTGTTGGTGGTACAGACAGATAGAGATGACAACTTTGTCAGTCAGCTGACCTTATTCCATCCCTGTGTGTCAAGCAGAGCCTTGAATTGTATCTCTAAATGTCTCTAACATCTCTTTACAGTTTTGATAGGGAGAGGCCAGCATTGAATGTAAGTCAACCTAAGGCAGGAATAATTTTAAAATATTATCATAATAATACAATCTATACCATTTTTCATCCCATTTATTAAGAAGCTCAGTGTTGTATCTGATTCTTACTCACAGATGAAATCTGAGTAGATACCTTCAAAAATATCTAGTGATATAATGACAGTCTTGATATTCTGATACAATGACTGTCTTCATTGCTTCTTGAAAGTGGTCTCTGAACACCTGTGGTGTCATAGCAGAGAAATTTCACCTCAGAGCAAACAGTAAATTGAGAAGCTACGTGTCATCTCTTTCCCTTCCCAAGCACACCAAGGCAGCTGTGGGTGAAGACTTCAGCTAGCTGATAATGATCTCAATTACCTAAGGAAGTCTCTAACTGCCCAGGAAATACAAACAGCTTCCTATTGTCTAGCAACAAGTTAATTTGCCAGACAGGAGCTTCACCTCTTTTCAGGCTGAAGTGTCACTAATTGGTAGCACTTCAAAAAGGCCACACAAAACCCTGAGGATAATTACTGCCTCATAGATATTATCTTCAGCAGTAACCTCTGGGAAGGCAGCAGTGATACCCATCTGGCCTTTCTAAATTGTAGATCCTCTTTGTAAGCCCAGTGTGATGAAGTGAATAGCCTGAGCAGGTTCAGAGAACTGCTATCTTTTTAGGGTTAAAAATGGGTATTTTTTTACAAAATCACTGAATCCAGAAAGTGGCAGGTATTTTATTCTTGGGTAAAGTCCAACTGTGTTAATTTCTACTACTCAGAAAAAGATTTAAACTACTGAAGTGATAATAGCTACCTATTTTAAAATATCATTATTATCAATAATAATTATAAGAGCAATAAAAACATAATTTCATAGTGATAGGTGTCCATGCAGTTTGTTGCCTAAATACTTTAGAATCATAGAATCCTCATGGCTGGAAAGGACCTCCAGGATCACAATGTCCAGCCCTCATTCCAATATCTCCCCAACCCCTAGACCGTGCATCAAGTGCTCTATCTGTTTGCCTTTGAAACATCTCCAGGGATGGTGACTCCACCACCTCCCTGGGCAGCCCATTCCAGTGCTTGACAGCTCTCTCAAGAAAGAACTTCTTCCTAATGTCTAATCTAAACCTTCCCTGATGCAGCTTGAGGCCATTTTCCCTCGTCCTATCATNAATATCTCCCCAACCCCTAGACCGTGCATCAAGTGCTCTATCTGTTTGCCTTTGAAACATCTCCAGGGATGGTGACTCCACCACCTCCCTGGGCAGCCCATTCCAGTGCTTGACAGCTCTCTCAAGAAAGAACTTCTTCCTAATGTCTAATCTAAACCTTCCCTGATGCAGCTTGAGGCCATTTTCCCTCGTCCTATCATTAGTAATATGGAAAAAGAGACCAACAGCAGACTCACTACAATCTCCTGTTAGGTAGTTGTAGAGAACAATAAGGTCTCCTCTCAGCCTCCTCTTCTCCAGACTTCAAACAACTCCAGTTCCCTCAGCCACTCCTCAGAGGGCCTGTTTCCTAGTCTTCTCACCAGCCTTGTTGCCCTTGTCTGGACTCACTCCAGCAACTTTGTTACAGAAAACTTTGAGAATAAGGACAGTAACAAGTCACACAAGATCATTGTAGTTGACAAAAAAATCCACCCATTGGGATCTCCCCACCCCCAAAATGAATTAAGTCTAATTTGGGATGAAAACCATGTATCTAAATGCATTACAAGAAGTGGCCAAAATATGCAAAACCTTCTGCCTCTGTCTCTTTAGAAAAATAAACAGATGAGTTTTGTTATCTTTTCCTTTTCCTTGCAGTAGAAAAGTCATCCTCACTGGGAATCTATTTATTTAAAGAAAATTTTAAGGGACATGTGGGGTGCATCAAGGCTGATTTCTGCATCAATATTCAGTCATTAACCATGTTAATATACATAAGTAGAACTGCAGATTGTTGATAGCCATAGTGTCATTAAATGCTAAATTAGCATCGGCTTATTTCTTCAGCTCAAACCCATTGCTTTAATTATGGGAGATTAACACTAACCCATGAAAAAAGCCCATACTGAAGTTTTAAATACACATAGCTACTTTTCATTACAAATCAATGTACTTCTCTGAACTAATTTGATTCATGTGGGAATACGGGTTGAATCTACTTCTCTAGACATCATGTGAAGACATAACTTGCATTGCCAATTCACTGAAAGCTGTCTGGCACCCCAAGTGACTATCACAAAATTATAGACTTAAGTTGGAAGGGACCTCAGAGACAGTGTAATCCAACCTCCCTGCCATAAGCAGGGATGCCTCATGACAAGATCAGGTGGTTCAAAGCCTCATCCAACCTGGCCTTGAACATGTCCATGGAGGGGCCATACACAATTGCTCTGTGTAACCTCTTCCAGAGTCTCACCACTCTCATACTGAAGAATTTCTTCCTAAATTCCAATTAAATGTATTCTCCTTCAGTTTAAATCCATTTCCCCTTGTCCTATCACATAGAACAGCAAAAAGCAATGGACTGACCAGCCAACAAACCACAGAGAAAGAGCTCCACTTGCTGGAACAATGTCAGGCATTTGTGGTTGCCACCAGAAGCAGAATTTGGTCAGAATTCAAAGATATCTACTTAGTCTTTGCTTTCAGATCCATAATCATTAGACTCCAATGAAGATGAAAGCCTCTTACTGAAAATATAAATTGCCTTTTACCATCAAGATTTCAAGTTATGCTAAAACATCATTCTTATCTTCTCCTTCCCTTGATCAAAATGGCATTTCCAACAACAGTCTGCCTGAAGCAAGTGAAACAGAAACTGAAACATCAGTCTATTAAGCTCCCCATTCCTCATTAAGTGCAGAGATGGAGAAGTTCAAACATTATTTAGTATCTTGCCCATGAAGATATCGCACTCTCATCTCACTGCACTTTCTTTCCAGATTTGTCCTGAAGGGTTGTAACTCCTGTTTGAAGTGTAAAGGCTGGAATCCAAACCATTCTCCATGTTATTGAAGTTGGATTCACAGAATCACAGAATATCTCAAGCTGGATGGGACCCATCATCAAGTCCAACTACCTAACGCTAAACCATGTGTCTTGGGAGCATCATCTAGATGCTTATTGAGCTCATAATTTGGTGCCATGCCGACTTCCTTGTGAAGTCTGACCATTTCCAACCAGTAGCAAGCTATTTGTATCTTTTCTTGGCACCTAAAGCCAACTGGTGCAACCGTTTTGTAAAAATTATGAGACCCTCATTACAAAAAGCCATGTGGACCCCTTTCTTCTACATAAAAGACAACCAATCTAAATATGGAGAACCTAGATTGAACTGAGTAGCAACAACTTTGAGTGGAAACATCTTGAAAAGCATTTTATAAACTGAAAACAACCACCATTTATATTAAATGCAGGAGGCAAGAGTTAGGATTACCTTCAATTTCCTATGGCAAACCTTTCTCCTGCCACAAATACTTGGGAGCAGCTACCAGTGCAATTAAATAGTTTCAGTTCTTTCCAGAGGGGAAGGCTTTAGACTCCCTCCTGCATCGACAGGTTATTCCAAAAACATAACTCTTAATAAAGGCATGTTAGAGCAGACTGGGCTGTTCTCTGGCAGTTGCTGAGCCTGGTGAAGTGTGGAACTGCAGCACTGGAATCTCAGAATGAGTGCTAATTAACAAATGCCAGGGATCTCACCAGGAACAAAAAAAAAGGAAGGTATTTCCTAGAGACATCTGAAAGCCTAACCTAGTATTCAACCAGATAAAATATCTCTACACCTCAGGAAAGAAAAAGGTTGCCTAATTAAATGGTGGGTTGTCCTTTATTTGTTTTTTGGTGTTTCAGGAGATGTGTGAAAAGACCCTTAGGAAAACTTTGCATCAACCCTCCTGCTTTCATTTCTACCAGCATGATTTCCCATTGTTGCTGCTTCTACCCTCTGCATATATTAAGGCTCATTATTGAATGAAATCAGCCAGTCAGACCTTTCCTAAAGTGCTGGGGGGAATGATCGGTGTAGGATGAGTGGGCAAAATCTGTTGCTTTAGTAAAAATTTTAGCCAAGGACCATAGCACAGACATCCTTAAAATTAACACAGCACCACAGAGATGAGATCTTGGCACAGCAGAGAAATTTAATGTTCTGGTGCTTCATGGCTCAACTCTACCTCTTTCCACAGAGGAAGAAGAATTATGGTCATGTTGAGGAGTGACAGATCTTTACTTTACACTTTTGCTTAGACATCTGAAATGTTGGCAGCAAAATCAGCCATAGATAACGCTTCAGGGCACAAATAATCTCCACAACAGAGAGACCATAGAGACTCAATAATAGGGTTAGGCTTGGACTCAATAATTTAAGCTTGGAAGTTGAGATTGAAATAAACCAACCAATCATGAGTATGTACAAACTCCATTCAAATCTTGAACCTGTGATGTGTAGGACAGCCTGATAATTTATGAGTTTGTACAGACAGATTCAGTAATAATTTTCATTCAAGCTGGGAAATCTGAAAGGCACATGGAAACCATCACAAAAGCCTGAGAAACCTGATATAGTGTGTCCAGGAAATTACAACAGTCTTTAGAGAATTAAGCTGCCCAAAATGAATGGCTGCTTAAAGGTAGTCCTCAAGCTTTTACAGCAGAGACATAGAGCATACACAAAACAACAGAAGAATCAGCAGTCCATTACCCTGCTCTGTATTGCAGGAGTGCAATACAAGATCTTCAAAAAAAATGAAGAACTTGACATCAAACCCTCAGTTGCACTTTAAATCACAGAAACACACAATAGGTTTTGTGGGAAGAAACCTCTGAGATCATGAAATCCAACTGTTAACCCAGCATTACCAAGTCCCTCAGCGCCACATCTACATATCTTTTAAACCCCGCCAGGGACAGCGACTCCTTCACTGCCCTGAGCAATCTGTGGCATGACTTGACAAACCCTGTCAGGGAAGGAATTTTTCTTAAAGTCCAACCAAAACTTTCCCTGATGCATTTGAGGCCATTTCCTCTCACCCTGTATCTTGTTCATTGGGAGAAGACACCAAGCCCCACCTCGGTGACTCCAACTGTCTTTCAGGGAGCTGTGAGTCTCTTTTCACTAGTTCCTTCAACCACTTCTCTTAAGTTTTATGCTCTGGATCCTTCACCAGCTTTATTGTCCTTCTTGAGACACCTTAGTGTCCTTCTTGTACTGAATGATACAAAATCTCCCTCTCCAACCCATTTGTGGTTTGCCAGATGTATCGTGCTGATATTTCTAATCACTTTCTATCTATAGACAGAGTCTGAACTTCATTGTGTGATATGTCTATTAAGAGAATAATACCAATGCATTAATAATAAATAATAACCAATGCAATAATAAAGATATTTAAACTGTGTCTCTTTTATAACTCCCAAAGTTTCAATCCTCACCCACAGCAGCTGCGGGAGAACTGGAAATGCAGCCAGAGCTTTATGCTCCTGTCTGCTAAAAAGTACACTTTCCATCTCTTCTATCTTCTGTCTCTATATGAGATAACAAGGCCATCCCGGAGCCCAATAAATTAATCAGAAGACACTGATTAGTACTTTGCAGGATCAGATCATTAGAGAATTCTTAAAAATTACAGCGTGAAGTACACCAGTGAAGTAATTAAAATAGAATATTTTGCTTCACATAATGAAAAAGTAAGATTTGCTTTAGAAGATGGAGCCTCATCATTATTTTTTTATGGGTTCTATCAGTAGCAGTGTAAAAATTCAGTTTTCCCAGCTGCAGAATCAATGGAATATTATACATAAAATATTTTGAATTCTCTAAATGCGCCAAATGATTCATGCAAGTCATTTTAGAGGGCAAACTACTGCAGAATCACCTTCCTGAAAAGTTCATAATGCCAGCCTTACTTGCTCTCCAGTTATTGAATTCTTCCATAAGAGATATGAAAACATAAAGATAGTGTCACAAAAATAGCGGTTGTGTAGGAAGTTATTGCCAACCAACTGGTTGCTGAAGCGTACACATGGAAGAAACTATTACCCCTTTCCATCTCATGTGGAAGTGGAAAGATTTTCTATTCACTGAGGTAGCCTTGAACATAAACACCGATGGTATTTGCAATTAAATGTATCAAATGAAGTCCACATGACCACACATTCAACAGTTATTACCAACCAGCACATTAATACTTATTCTTTGCACTTAATTGCACATTGCAGCCATAACATATTTAGTTGCAAGCTCTTCGAAGTGGAATGAATTCTTTTAGTAGCTTTACTGCAATGCAATTTTAATTTGCTTTTTATGTAGCATCTTCAATACGATGTATCTTGAATTGTGTGATAGTAAGGTAAAAATAACGAGAACACTTTTCAGATTTGCAAACTGCTACTCCCATTTTAGAGCAGTAAGGCAAAATGATATATGGACATAGAAGTAAGAAGAAAATGGATCTATATTTTAAATCAGAAGAAAAAAAAGCAACATTCAACTGCTAGTCTGTTATCTTTCATCTTTCCTTCATTAAATGCCCTTGGAAAGGCATCTTATAAAAGAATAACACACAGAAGTCTTTGTACTGCTTAGGAAAAGGAAGACACTTCATATTGCATTAAGCTAATTATTTGGTTCCCGGTTTCATTTTGTGTAGGAGACAGCAAGGAAGACCCGTAGATGAAGATTGCAAACATCACCATCTTTCAGGTAATGATATCAGAACATATTCTTAAATGGACTAGGAACTTCAGGGTTTTGTCACTTAGAGGACAATGCAATTATCTGTATTCTCTGTTATGGTAATAACCTTGGTTAAAGCAGCCCAGGTCACAAAGTCATGTCAAGAATCCAACAGGCACAGTGTTTCAAGCAGGAATGAAACCGTTGAGACCTTCAGGAGACTTCTGGTAGAAACTCACAGCAAGGTACAGGGAAGGATGAAACATGCCATTGAAGTTTACCCTAACACTGCTTCCGGCTCCTAGTCCAACCTGTCTAAAGACAGCTTGGAAATTGGAAAGGAGGAATTTCAGGGAAGAGAACAAATTGCTCAAGAGAATCATAGAATCATTAGAGATCAGAAGGGACCTCGAAAGATCATCTAGTCCAATCCTCCTGCCACAGCATGACCACCTAGACCAAGTTTCACAGGAACACTTCCAGGTGGGTGTGGAATGTCTCCAGAGAAG
>VZRI01006321.1:145331-179058 GCA_013397515.1 Upupa epops | reverse complement strand
CTAACCACCCCCCTTCTGATCCCCCCCTGGATGCTGTTGGCCCTCTTGGTCACAAGTCCACATTGCTGACTCATAGTCATCTAGCTGTCCACAAAATCTAGCCTTGTTTGGACAAGTCCTAGGGGAATAAAAGAATTTTCTGTGTCCAGGTTTTAAACTTTTCTGAGTCCCTACTAGGTTTTAATGGGATTAGAAATCAAGAAGATACCAAATATGCCAAAAACCTCAAAAAATAACCCTTTTATTTTCACTATTCTGGAAAGTATGGATACTGTTTTTCTTTTTTTTCCTGAGGAGTTGACCAGTTTTGACCTTGGCCAACCAATCTTTATTGTCACGTTGGGTTCTGATACCCATTTAGAAGAAAGGAAAAGGAGAAAAAGTACATAGAGACACAATCGATGAACAAATCAAGTGAAAAACAACATCAAATTAATTAGCTTTCCATGTTGGTATAAGAGCAAGTGCATCAACAATACATTGTAATTTCTATGTAATACATCTTCAATCTCACACCCAAAATTTGTCTGGCTCATTCAGTAGTCAATCCTAAAAAAAATGAGTGGGCAAAAGCCAAAGGATACTCTTCAGTTCCAAATAGGTAGATGGTACAGGGAAGATTGCACTCAGGCTGATGGGAGTGTACTAACAGTCTTCCCAAAATTGGTTACTAGTTGCTACCCAGTCTTCATGCCACCTGTCAACCCAATGTGTGGCTTCCAGAAACATTTAAGTATTACACGGTGTTTACCACTTAAACCTGCATTAAAAATCCCTGATTCCTAACCGGTGAAATAAGGTCAAACAAGGACTGGACATGCATAAGGCTGACTGAAGTTTCTAGTGAACTGCTCTAACTGACACCAGTCTCAATTTACTTGTGACAGAACAGAATTTATAATGGGCTTTCTACCAAAAATTTCCTGCCATTAAAAGAATGCTGAATGAAATAATACTGCCAGAAATCAACACAAACCCACTGTGATCAGCACACCCTTTATTGGTGAAGGTATTGTTACAACTTCCATGTTTTCAATTAGCATCAAGAAGATGAGCTACGTCTACAAGTCTTTAAGAGTGCTACACTGAGGAACTTTTGATGATAAGAAATATTCAGTGGCCATTTTCCCATAGCAATCAAGGAGAGGACCTGTATTATTGATAGTGGCGAGAGGTTTGTATTTGTGCCAATAAGATCACAGAACTATCATCACAACAAAAGTCAGATGACTCAAACCTACAAGGAAATTAAGAATATATATGTATATTTTTTTCAGAAGTGGAAACAAACTTCTATATATTCTTTAGAAAAACTCATAATTTCTTATAGACCCACTGGCACTGCCTACAAGTTTTCCTGGTTAGATATATTGGTATTTGTACACTCAGAAGTGATACCAACTATTGAGACTCAAGACTTTGTCTATTCCGATCTGGCCCGTTTCTGCCAGATCAGAGCAGCTTTTTTATTTCTTTGTCCATATTTTATACTGACACAAGAAATCCTTGCAGCAGATACTTACTTATTGCAGCTCAGGTCTGCATCATGGCAGTAGTTTCACATCTGGTTTACATATTCCTTGCAAGTGATATTCCTCACGGAGGCAACATGCAGCCGACTGGGATGTATTTCTGAGCAACAATTGATAACCACAGGAGAAGTCTGAAATTAAAGTGGAATCCAGCTAAAGCCTAACAGGAATAAAAAACCACCCACCTTTATCTGTCTGCTAACAATAACAATATTATGATACATCCAAAAAGCTGTCTAAAATGTAGCTGCTTTTTTCCCCACTCTTTACATCTGGATAACAATCCTTTTAGTAATTTTGGCTCTCTCACTGCACAAGAATTCCCCCGATCTGCAATTACTGCAGAATTTGGCTGAGAATCAGTACTTGGGAATAAACTGTATCTGATTCCCTGTTTCAGGACATGATCAGTGTCAATAGAGACGGTGACACTGCTCAGAAGTCATAGTCACTAATCCTATCACTCCAATCTGTAATCCGATTAACCTATGGCTTTCTGAGTGCTTTGGAATTTATTTTTTTTTTTTTGTATCCTGGGTTTTTATTTTTTAAAACATATTAGGAAAGCTATGAACATTATTGGTTCAGTTGCTGTTATTCTTAGTATTCTGAGCTGGTTTTCCTGGGAGATTTCTTATGACCTTGGCTGGAGGGTGACTACAGTGTGCGTATACAGACCAAAAATAATCTTGCTTTTCTGAACACAACCTTAAAGGATGTGCCTTGTTTATCTCTCTTTTCTTAATTCCTTCAATTCTTGACTTTACCCCAGCTACACAGATTTTTTTTAAATTTATCCATCTCTGTGCAATTGGAGACATGAGGATTTTCATCCATTAATTTGGTTCTTGGGGCAGCAAGAGCTGTCCCTTTGATCTCATTAGCATACAAAATAAATCAGTGGCTGCAGGTTATTCTCTGTTTATGTTCAAGAAATTCAATAGAGGATAATCACCACTGGCCAGTTCATTCACCCACTTTCTCTCTTTTGTACAAGCCTATGTAGCCTTCAAAAGGGTTTTTTACACAAGAAAAGCATTTAATAAAATAACAAGTAAATCAGCTGCAATCAGGATGATTTTAGGATATTATCAGCCTGAAAAAAAACACTTCAATATTAAGATTTCTTAAAGTCTGATGCTACTTGTCTAACTTCTCAATTATGTCTGTCAAGACACTGCATGGGCAATGCAGACTAAAACATCGTCCACTCTGCATGGACAGAAATGGTGGAAAAACCCTCAGGGAATTTGCAGTGGCAGAGAATTTTGAAGCTTTTCATAATTCATATTCTCAATTGCCAGACATCAGTCCATGCATGTTTCCCAGCTGAGAGTAGATTTTGATGGTGCTAATGACAAACCATGGTGGCATCAACTGGAAGTTGAGGTTTACCTGTAGAATGCACCATAGAAATATTTACATATGAAGCAAAATACAGGTTGCTAGAATCCTCAAATTAAACATCAACGAACCAAACAAAAAAATGTCTTCCTTTCCTAGAACTAAAGTACTGTTGTTTTACACCTATGATCAACACTAGTGAAATATTACTTCATCTTTCTTAATTTTTCATTACTACCTTGTGGCTAGTGATTTCTTCCAACACATACCCCCTAGAAACAGGGGGAAAAAAGCAAATCAATACTCCATCTAATCTGAGTTTTTGAAGGCAGTTGGTTTCTTCCACATAATTTTATTTTTATAATCCATGCAGCAGATTAATATAAAAAACACAACTAAATATCAGAAACTCATAACAATGTGAAAAGGAACATTTTGTAATAACTTTTCCCGGATTGAACTGTTCCTGTGTTACTGCAGGATCCAAAAAGTTTGCAGTTAGTTTAGAGTGAATGTTACAGTCCTCTAGAAAAACACAGTAGCAGTAGCGACACTGCACAAGATGATAACCCATGAAGCATGTTAATTTCTTCTCTCTATTTTTAATTCCACCCAGCCGTGAGGCGTCCACTGCTCAGTACAAGATTAATGAATCACACTCTAATTGCTTTCCACATGTCAAACTCTACTCTGAGTGTTGCGGTTTCAAGAATCTTGTGTCAAAACACATTTGATTTTGGCTAAACCGCAGGAAAGAAATTCCATCAAATGTGGCTATGCATTAGCAATAATATTAATTAGTTTCTGACTATTTCAATCTGTTCTACTGTTTGAGTAGATCACAACACTCAGCCATTAGCTGGAACAACAAGGTTTGATTCAGCCCTGCAAAAAGGAGATAAGCTAGCGTAACCATGATTCTTCCCTGGGTGAAATCAGGAGGATCATCTTCATATAGTCAAGCCAGCTCAATTTTTACATTAATCACTTTTGTTCAGCAGACAGTATTCTGGCATATGATTGCTCAAACTCACTGTGAGGAGTTCCTGCACACACACGGTACCTTGGAGATTTGTGAGGCTGGGTTTTTTTATGGGGTCAGATTAATTTGGCTACAGCTAATCCAAAAAAGTTTCTTCTGTTCCTGCATCACACTGACAGTGAGGCACAGCAGGAAAGAGGACAGGAGGCTGATTTCTTTATCAGGATTTGACAGGATGCACATGATAGTCAGCACTTTATATGAAAACAGCTTTTTAGATCCTTTAGCATCCTTGCTCACTGCATTGCCCAAACACAAGACTGATATGTCTGCCACATTAGCACAGAAATTTCCTTATTGCCCACACCATTTATCTAGCACAGAGCCATGGGTTTTGCAAAAGGGAAACATGCACCCAGTAAGGTGGAAGTGTTTTTAAATTCCTTTTCCAGTTTCACAGATCAGTTGCATCCTAGTGATTTCATTTTGTCTTACAGGTAGAGCCTATAGAAGTGACTTAAATATGAAAAAGCAATGACTAGTTTGTGGGCTATCGATGATATTAATTTGAACAGAAGGCTCTGGAGAGGGACTTGCACTGCCTACTCATCAATAATTTATTCTTCTTTTTTTCTTTTTTTTTGCTACAGCCTAGAATCAGACAAGTCCCTTAAAGAGCATGTAATAAATGCAGCTCAAGCCTCCAGAGACTCATTCCTGCTCAGGAGTTTGAAAATAACTATCTTCAACTGAATTAAAAATGTCACTAAATACATCATGATGCTCCAAAATATTGAGCTAGTTCAGATACGCTCTAGATTTACATGGCCCTGTATAACTCTTTCTCTCTGTAGAGTTCTCTATGTTTATGGTGTGTTAATAATTTCAGCCACTAAAATATTAGCAGTAATTCCTCTATAGGAATTATATATATATTGTCTTTATATAAAAATTTCATATAGAAATATATATATGATTCTATATATGTATAAATTCTATAGATCTTTTTTTATGTAATTTAAATTCTATATTATTTTCTTTCAAAATAGGAGCCTGTCATTGCTGTTCCCTGACTCTGTGTCGCACCCCCCCCCCCTTCAGAGAGTCTGATGCAATAAAATTACAATGAAAATTGGGAAGAATTGAGTGGTAATTCCACCAGTTGTCTTCAAACGAGGGACTTGTTCTTTTCAGAATGCAGTGGAGGAGCATTTGAGCATTACCTGTGGTGCCTGAAGTAGTGCAGTTCACACAAGAAATGTATTGGCTGAGCTCAGGGTCCCAAATGTTCTTATATTTGGACATTCTAGGGCAATCTTCTGAGTGAGAGAGCCATCTGCTAGGATCTGCAAAGTACAATCTTATTCCATCAATGTGCTGTCTCCCATTACTGTTCTCCTTGTTGCAAGGAATACAAGGAGATGTCAGCAGGCAAATGAAATACAAAACCCTGAGGCTTGGCACTACACTGAGCAGCATTTTGGATTCCATTTCATTACAGGGTAAGACAATTTTATGGCAGGGAGCAGTCAATTAGTTAGAAGGGACTCTGCTCTGTGTCTAGATGATGGACATCCCTTGAAACCATCAAACCTAGGCTTGGGTCTGTGGAAGAATTTCTTGGTCTGTGAGAGTAGCAGAGCCCTGGCCTAGGCTGCTCAGAGAGTTCATGGAGTTTCCTGATCTGGAGTCTTCAAACCCCACATGAACGTGTTCCTGTGGGATCTGCTCCAGGTCATCCTGCTCTGGTGAGGGGTGGTTTTGGCCTAGATGTTCTTCAGAGGTCCCTTCAACCCCTATCAACCTCTGTCACTCTGTGACTCTGTGAAACTTGGGCTGATGGGGTGGGGGCAGTAAAGCTTCCTTTAAGCTCCTGCATCCAGGTGTAGAGATTAGCACATACTAGTGCTACCTATTCCATCCTCACAATGATGAACATTGTCCCAAAAGCTCAAAATACATTTTCTCAAAGAACAGAGATCTCCATATCCCAGCATGAAAATAGGAATTCATATGCTTTGAGTTCATTTAAAGGGATGATGTCTGCAGGAATCCAATCACAACTCCAATGGTGAGGTCAAGATCATCAAAAAGGGCCAACACACCCTATCAAAGGTGATTTATGAAGGTGACACAAGAACAGTGAAACTAGTTACCACTGTGCTCAGAAGCCTTTCTGCTGTGAAAATGAGCCTGCCCTGCTCTCACCAAACCTTTGCTAGCAACAGGGAATGTAACTCTTTTACAGTTTCCCACCCAGTGGTCCCCAGGGAAGGAAGGCAAGCTGCTAATAATGTCCATACTATGGTTTTCACAGTGTGATGTTTAGGTGTTAAGGGAAATTTGGTATTGATTACCTGTAAATTGTAGTAAGAGTAGGGAATTGGTATATATGGAGCACATTATAAAACCTAAATAATAAAATTAGCCTCTGAATAATGCTATTCAGCGTTAGACACAGTAACCCATTTTTGAGCCTTCTCATGATGACAGTAGATTTGAAACCTGTTGGAAAACCACTTTTCTGATTCACTAACTCATCTGGAGGCTGCTACCTCTGAAGAAAACAGCCTGTGATACATCTCAAGGTGTTGCCAGGTTTCTCAGGAGCTCACGCAGTGTTCACAGCAATCCCTGGGTTCATTACACACCACATCATTGATTCTTGTACCACAATATCGTAATTCATCATGGAAGCAGAAAGAACAAACCCATACTTCTCAATCAATCTGTCTGATACCATTTTAAACAGAAATGATGCCTTCTCATGGCAATTGCTCTTAGGCTCGTAATGTAGGAAGAATGACATAAATTTTGGAGGAAGCAAGGGCTATAAGGTTCAACAACCATTTAAAAACATGAAACATATTATAAACAAAGTTCATTAGATCAATAAGGCCAATATTAATGGATTCATTTTTCTCTGTGGCATTTGATGCCTGGCTGCACAGAAAGAACAAGTAAAGATTTATGCAGTGAGGGGTAATCAGGCTTCTTTCCAGAAATCCTTAATGTGTATTTGTAGTGATAATGGCATGTTATGATATCCCTGAACTTGTCTTCCTTTTATTACCAGATAAGCATTCAGAAATATCTCAACAAAATATTACACAGTGCATATATGTATAAATATATAAGTTTATTATTAAATCATTATTAATAAATTTAGTAATAATGTAATTATTTGTGTAATTATAATTCATATAAATTAAGCAATTTATTATTAAATATTATTAAATAAAAATATATATTTTAAAAATAAAATGTAGACACAATACATACCATATGGAGATATTATCATATGTATGCTCTATCATTCTGGGTCTATGGACCACAGTCTGAAAATCATTACACTTGAATACAAATACGCTATGACTGAGGTCTTTGCATAATAGATCCAAGAAGTATAAGATTTAGGGTTCTAACTCATAGCATTATTTATTAGCAATTGTACAAATCATAATTAGGTCTTTTTTAAATACCCACATGGGGGATTTCATTGCCAATTATTTACAACAGCCCTTCATCAATCATTCATCTGGAGAATTCTCTCCAATGTGTCATGAAAACATTCCTGTAAAATCATCTTAATGGAGTCTATGAATCAATGAGCAGTAAAATGTCGCAGGCTGAAGTGATGGCTTGGAGAACCAAGAAGGATTTTTATAGGCACGTGTCAAAAGCACTGACTGAATTAGAAACTTTAATCTATGACAGTCATTGAAATTTATGCTCCAAAGTGATAGTTTGAAAGTCCTACTTTTTTCACTGCTACAGGTATGAAGTTCAGTCAGAACCTAAAAGAACAGCCATAGGAATGAGAATTCTTTAGTCTAGAAATGAGAAGACTTAACAGAGATGTGTAATAGAATTATATCAGCCCTCAAAGACCTAAGATGGGAATCAAAATGAAGAAAAGGAATTCACAGTACTATGGGGCATAAAACACACAGAGGGATGTAGAGGCTGGATCATTTGGAAGACCTATTAGTGCTGACTGAAATACTTTCAGATTATATGGAAACCTGTGAAATCTTCACTGCTGCTTTTTAGATCCAAGCCCACTGAACGATGCAAAGAACATGGCATTGTGACAGACTCCTCCCCATTGCTAAAAAAAATTTATACCTCAAATTCTGTAACAGATGAGTTATGTTTTTTTATTACCTGGACAATGGGAAGGATTCAATTGTTGCTGAGACTCATGTCCCTAACTCCCAAGAGCTTCTGCAATACCCACACTCCATCATTAGTATCTTTTGCAAGGGTCTTTTTTTCTCACTATGTCAGGAGCTTATCAGGCAGCTCCTGGTAAGGGTAAAAACATTTCACTGTTAATGAAGAGGGTAAAATCTAAAACACAACCTTATTGGTAAAAATTACTTCCTTACACCAAAATTATTAAAGAAAAGTGATCTGATCATCAGTAATTCCAACATCATGAGTTACAGCCCCTTTATCTCCTTTGAACTGTAGGGATTCAGTGAAATAAAAGGGACGTCACCTTGGTGCTCACTTATCCATGGAGCTGCTGCTCAGATTACAAACCTAAATGAAAGAGGCTCTCAAAACACTCTGTGTCTCTACTGATTTATTAGAGTTGCCACTGGTCTCTTAATTGTAGCTGTAGTCTCCCATGAAGTTCAGTTTCACATGTCACATCACTCACTGACTGTGATAGCTCTGTGAAATATAAGGAGCTTCTTGACATTGGTTTTCAAGATTTTGGCTGCTTCCTGTTCAGTTTACATTTATATGCTCCAGTTTATGCCCTGCTCACTCTCCTCATTAACGGTATTCTTTTTATTATTTCAAGTAATTACAAAATAATAATCAATGAACCAATTCATCATGTGTTTTGCCAAGAATCGTTCCTCGCTTTCTAAGGTGATGAAATGAGAACATTCTGTATGGGAAATTTATTTCTGGCATACTGAAGGGAATGAACCTTGAACTCGGTACAAAAAACAAGAGTCCAGCATAATGGAATGAATGGTAAATTAAGAGCTCAGACAATGAAAATGGTGAGTGCCCTGTATATATGCTAAAAGCTCTCTGAAGAGTTGCAAAAATCTATTGTCCTTGGGTGTCACTTGATCACAAAAACATTCAAGCAATTAGATGCTGCTCTGAGTTGTACAAAAATGGGTAGAGGTGTAGTTTAACACACTGTGTTTAATTTCTCAGTAACTTCTATTCTCAAATATAAAGAGCAATAATGTTTCTAGAATCTATAAAATTATCAGTTGGTCACCTCTAACTTATTCTTTTCTTTCTAGATATTTCTATCAAGTCTAGCATCCTAATATAAGCATCATTTCATAGGCTTCTCAGGAAAATGTAATACTACATGGTCTGAAATAAAAACTTATTCTTAACCTATGATGTAAATTGCCTTATTTTTTTTTAGTTGAGAAAGCAGATATTTTCCAGTGATACTTCATTCTTGGTCATCCTTACCAGTCCATTACCTCCATATTCTGGATAATTGTTTTGGTCCATGAGATCTTGGAACTATGACAACTCTGAAGAAAAGAAATCAGTAAGCATCCAGAATTTTTTACTTTTTGTTTTCTCTTTACTATTTTTACTCATTAATTAAAGCTGACTTTTCCAAAACAAGAGTTAATTTTAACTGTGATTGAAAAACTCATCTGTTAAGCTCATCTGTTTTAAGTTGTTGACTAGACACCAAACCAATTGCTGCTTCTAACAGAAAATAAAATTTACAACCACGTATCACATACAAAATCTCATCCTTATGCAAAAATGTTCAGATTTCTTTATCCTCAAAAAATATTTTGGAATTAAACACAAAAGAAATAGTTCTATCAGCTTCTTAGTTTTAGGGTTTTATGTTGTGTGATTGGGTTGTCTTTTACTTTCTGTTTTTTTTAAATAAAAGGTCACACACATATGTCCAGATAAAATAATTAATCAGTGTTTAGGCTCCGATTAACCCTAGAGTTATAACAATCTACAGATACAGGATATAGAACAAGTATGGGGTAATTTTTCATCTACTGTCAGGAAATGTTACTGAGGTGGACTGAATGCAATGAACTCTCTACTTGTTCCACAGAAATTTAACACTGCAGTGTTCATTAGGATCAATCAATATTTGCATCATCACATAGAATAGTTTAAGGATTCAAAATATTTGGCAAGGGATTTTCCCATGTTAACTATGTTTCACAGAAAATGAAACATCTATACAAGTCCAGGTTTGTATTTCTTTTTCCATCCATGAGCAGGTTTCGGTACGGGTGGGGAGAGAAAGAGGTTTCAAGATTTCATTTGGGTTTTTTGTTTTGTTCCACTTATGTGTCCAATCACCTGGGAAGCAACTCCAAAAGAAAATGGAGTTGTTTTGAAGGTTGATGACCCTGTAAGCCACAACAGAAATCTAATACATGGCAAAGAAATTGACACTTGCAATGGTGCTCATTTTTGGGCTATAAGTTGTACAAAGCTTCTTAGGAAATGAATCGTGCTGCAGCGCAGGTCTGATTTTAGCAAACTAAAGGAAAGAAAATAGTCCATTTGCTTTAGAATCATGCTGGGTGAAAGCAAGAAGTCATTTAAGTTGAAATTGTTATATAAGCACTTCTATGGCAAAAGCACAAATGATATATAAAAAATAAAAGCATGACAAAAACTGCCACCACATAGAAGCTGACTAGCTTGGGGTATTTCACTCAGTCTAGTTTCACACATATATGTTGTGCATAGAAAGGAAAAAAGACAGGAATGCAAAAGGCAGAGACAGAATCTCCACGCTAATTATATTTCCAATCAACAACACAATCATCCCAAGCACAGAGCTACCATTAGCACTGTTCTGAAACAGTCTGCAATCCTGCAGCAGGAGCTGCCATCAGACATGCCATGCTGAAAGCCTTATGATGACACACTCCTACACCCCAGTGGTAAAAAAGGGACACATCTCCAAGCAAACCTTTTCATTCAATGAGAATAAGCAAACAAACAGCCTGATGAGCAGATTCAGGCTCAGGATTTTTCCTAAATGTTTCATTAAACCAAAGGGGATGTTTGCAGATGCTCCAGTATTTCTTTTTCAATGTTGGGATGCAAATCACAACTGAGGTTTGTGCAGCGAAAAGGACACAAATCCTTTCATCACAAAGTCAATCAATACAAAAAAGGGCACGTGCTCCATGTTAGACAGGGTTATAACAGTTCAGTTCCTACCATAATTAATGAGACCGTCATGGCTAAATGCCATCACACCATTTTAGAAGTCCTAGGATCTAATTCAATTCCCACAGAAAACAGTAGGGATCAGATCATTCAATTAACTTAGTGGCCTTTGAATTGGATTTAAGCCTCTACTCAGAATGAGATTAAGTTCTCCATTGAGACTGTGCACTTCCAACTCCTGTTGAGTTTGGCACCTTCTTACTAAAGCTGAGTATCCAGAAAGACAGTAGAAGGTCTTGGTTTTTTCTCTACTTAAAATTGAATTGGTAACTTTTAGAGGAGTCTAGGAGATTATGTCACCTCCCTGCAATCATAGAATCTTATGGTCATAGAGTGGTTTGGGTTGGAAGGGACCTTATAGACCACTTCATTCCAAACCCCCCACCATTGGCAGGAACACAGTCCACTAGACCAGGCTGCTCAAAGCCTAATCCAGCCTTGAACACAACTTTCCTGGGCAACCTGTTCCAGTGTCTCACCTGCTTCACACTGAAGAAACTATTTCTGATTTCTGATCTAAACCTTTCTTTGTTTGTCTTGAAACCATTACTCCTCATACTATCACTACAAACTTGTGTTAAGTCTTTGCAACCTTTCTTGGAGGTTCTCGTCTGACTCTGAAAGGCCACAATGAGGTCTCCCTAGAGACCTCTTTTCTCCAGGCTGAACAACCCCAACTCTCACTGTCTGTCTTCACAGCAGAGGGGTTCCAGCCTTCCCATTGTCTTCATGGCCCTCCACTGGACCCACTTTCATTTGAGACTCTTAATTGAAAAATAAAAACCCCATATTTCTTAAGATACAGGAAAAATTAATATATTATTATAGGCAGAACATAAAACATATGGCTGTGTAATATGTAGAAAAAATTAATAGAAAAATTAATTGAAAGGGTGTTTTTTTCTGTGCAATAATGTGACTTCACAACTGAAGAAAAATTCACACAGAATTGTTTTTCCCTGCATCTAATGCTTGTTTATAGCAATGTACTTAGTCCTAGAAAGGACACAATTCGGCTGTCATCTTCAGAGTATCAGAAGATACATAGGCAATACACACGTCCAAAAGGCAGCAGTACAGTAATTGACAGCCATGATTATTGTGCCCTCCAGAAGCATTCAGAATGACAGATGATGATAATTCCCTCATAAATCATGTCTAAAATGGGAAAAAATGCAACAGAACCACATTTTATTAATATGGTCTTATCAGTACTAATGGAGAAGGTAGAGTTTGGATCTGCAATGTTTACTAGAATTTTCCAGAATTTGCAATCATGACCATACAGGGAAAAACAAATCCTATTCAAGATGACCAGCACAATACATTTTGTTTCTCCAGAGCAGCTGTATTACTCTACTGATCCTGGATGATTGACAGGACAGCAGAGCTACAGCCTACTATTTCCAGACAAATTTCCAAGACAGCAGTGGAGGTTTTTTTACTTCATCAGGACTAGAGGAATAAAAGAGAAAAAAAAGAACATTTTAGATACAGAGAATCTAAGGTAACAATTCTGCATTTTCTTTGTGCTTTCAAGCTGGAATGTTTTCATTATTTTTAATATAAAGGAAATGGTTTTAATGTTTTTGGCTGAATCCATTGAAGGAGAATAAGGCTATCGTCCCTCACAATGCTTTTATTTTTTTCAATGAAAAACTCATAAACTGAAGTTCCAGTTAAAATTTTTTAACACCATTATCTTCCCTATTCCACTTATGCCTTCTAAGATTTCCTGTTCATTACAGAATCTGGTGCCAGGTTCACCCCACAGTTCAGAAGCGCTTGACTTCCAAGTAATTGGGGTATCTTGGTGAATAGGCAAGAAATTTGAGACTTGACCAGATCTCTGCGTTTGGTGGCACTAGGACCTGAGGGCTTTGTTGGGGGCCATGTTTGCATTTCACACAGCAGATGACTTAACTAGGTGTTTGTTTCAGAAGGACCATATCAAATATATTTTGCACTTCCAAATAGTCCCCTGAAAAGTTTTACATTCTTTTCATGCAGTGCACGTAGACATCTGGACCATTCACATGCACAGCAATAGGAGTCATTTTAACCCAAAACAAATTCTTGCAATAGTTATTGCAATATTTTAACTTAGTTATTGCAATATTTTATTTTATTGATAATAGTTATAACGTAATGTAGAAAGGAATAACAAAAATAAGCAAAGGCCTTCTAAGCAACTTGCCTGGAGCACTGCTGCTGGGGACCACTGCCTCCCCTCCTTCAATGTCTTCCTTCTGTCAGCATCTTCAGTGTTGAAAAACCTATCTGCCTCCAACTCACAGCACTGGAAAAAGGAAATAAAGAATAAAAGAGATGAATTACACTTTTCCCCATTGTTCTGCAAAATCCCAGGTTGTGGATCTTGCTGCAAGGAAAAGCTGTTTGTAAGGACTTCCATATTATGATTTGCAACCTCTTTTAGGGGGAAAGATGATCTTTTTTCTTGGATATTTAATCAGCATGGCAGCTACTTACAGAATCTGGATTCAGCAAAAGTTTACTTGTATTAATGTGTGTTTAGAGCTCTGTTAATGTGCATCATCCTGTAGGTATAGGTTACACAGTATGACATTTCCTGTACAACTGCAGGCTAGAAGCCTGAATACATTCAGCCGAAGTTTAAGGTAATACTAGGTGTAAAAGCTGATAAAACACCAGATGAATCGACTGTTTTTCACATATAATACAATAATAGCCATCAGATAATTATTATAAGGTGAGGAAAACTTGCTTTAGTTGCTGATGTCCCTGCTAGCTGAAGATGACATCTAAATTTCCTTACAACCTAATGTATCCTATGATTCTATGTTTATTTCATGAAAAAAGCAATTCGAGTTGAGGAGCAACTTGGGTTTTCTTCAAACTTAGAGGAGAATTTCAGCTGAAATAAAGCAACTCTGAAATGCCCTCACCATTTCTTTCCTGTCAAAAGTGAACTGCTTTGGTGTTTTGAAAGAATTAACATCCCAGTACTTGTTGCAAAAGCCATAATCCAAATAATTTTCCTCCTCAAAGGGAAGAGAGAGAATGATGGAGAATGTCCCTGTATGTAAAATAGCTTAAGCAGTCATCTGGGAGGCAGAAGACAAAATACTGAGAGGTCAAAGTGAATAAGGATGTGCTTAGCAGTAAACTGATAAAGCCCTTATGCATCCCCATTGCAGTCATTTATGTAACTATATATAAATACAAGCAATTATCACTGGGAAAATTTTAACCATAAAGAGAAGCCTGAACATGGAATAACAGAATGAGCAATAGAAATAGCAGTGACTTCTTTTTTAGTCTGGAGAAAAAGGAGCATAAGCACTTAAAAAGCCCACCACAGCCTGTTGTGTGGCTCAAATTGTTATACAATAAAAGGTTTGAAATGTCAGCACTTCTAACTCCATGTAATGAAAACCAGGATAGGTCAACTGAGTGTCTTCTAATTGACTAGTAGGATCAGGTCAAGTCTAAAAAAACCTAACACAGTATTTGCCAACATATTTGCTTCTCTGAGAATGAAAGGATTTTGCAGCAATATGTACCCATGGGGATAAACACTGAGATAACCACTAGAAATCACACTATTTAAGATGATTTCCTTTTCTATTTGGATTTGCTATTAATTACTCCATCACATTTGAGATATCTATTAGTTTCTTAAATATATTTAAGAACCTAATTCTGATAGATGTTTCTTCAATATTTACACAGTCTCAATGTCTTAAGTTCTGTTCAACACCCTCTTTCTGGATATTCTTTCCACATTTACTTTATTTATCTAGAGAAGTCTACTGGTTGAGCAAATTGTCTATATTTGATTCAGGATACAAGAACATATAGAAGTAAAGAAAACCATAGCCAGCCTACATATGGACTCTGGAAGATACCACTGTATTAAATGCAACAGTAGGTGAGGTTTTCCAATGCAATAAATAGACATTATGGCTGTGGTTAAGATTCCAGCAGAAATATTCAGGAATATCTGTGCACTCATGGATATGAGTGCATAGTTCCATGTGTATTTCTACAGATTATTTCTATTATTATCATTTTAATTTAAAAAAGTCATTAGATTTTGAACTGAAATGATCCTAAGGACTCTTACAGTATCTCAAGCTACTTAGACACATCTTAGTAACAAACCACCTATTGTAAGAATTTAATTGTTGTTTCTTTTTAGACTTACCAAGTCTTTCTTTTCTTCCCTGATGGCAGTAGCAAAACATTTGCAGTACTCAGAAAAATTTCATGATGAAATGCCAAGAAAAAATCCTCCATATACAGTTCCCTCATTTCCAAGCTCAAATCAGAACCTTCAATGCTGCTTGCATGTGTTAATCATATCATTAATGTTATGACTGACACATAGAAATTGGTTTAATGGAGAGTTCAGGGTTCTTAAATCAAGACAGGCTTTTGGGTTCTCATGATTAATAGACCAATACCCAAGCCACATATGCTCTAACTGTAAAGCTAGATGGATAATGAGTTCATGTGTCCGTTGAAAGAATTTAAAAAGATATGGTGGACTACTTGGCAGTGATAGCACATTACTCTGGAATTGATGCATGATAATTTGTCTGTCATAGGCAATGTTAAAAGAAAAAACACAAAGACTAAGCAGGGATAGCCACAAGTTAGGCTGCACAATATCTAATGAGATATAGGATGCATGGCGTGAAGAAAAAGAAGAAAGTACCACTGGATTCATTTATAGACGTTCAGGAAATTCCAAAGGAATTATTTATGCAAAAGTCTCCTGGCTTGTGCAGACTTCCCCTAAGAATTACCAAGGTTCTCACCAGGTCACCGTTGAAACACTAATGCCTGCATATTTTTTCATAGAATCATAGAATCATGGAATCATTAGGGATCAGAAGGGACCTCGAAAGATCATTATTTTCATAAGAGGAATTATATTTCAAGCAGATTACACCCTGCTCTCATACCTGTGAAGAGGATATTGAACTGTTAACTAAAACACAAGCGTATATATGCATATTTATAAATAATATTAAAAATACGTAATATTTTTGTATATATGTTGGCAAGTATAAAATCCAAGATAAACAGGAAAATCAGTACTTCATAAAAATAGAAACCCAAGAAAAATAACTCGGCATAGTGCAAGGCTACAGTAGAACTCTGAGAGTGAAAAGAATGGAAAGAATGATAGGAAAGTGCGAGCTGAATAATCCAAAGACCATAATCAACTTATAGTTTTTTTAGTTTCTCTCATTAGCAAATTATGAGTTCCCTGAGAAGACATTTTAATATCTAATTTTATAATTAACATTTCATCACAGCAACCACATAGCCAGAAAAGTTAATTTTTTTAACTTCACAAATTTCATCGAGCTGCTACATTTCATTCTGATCCCTCTCCCTTCCCACCCCAAATAAAGAAAAAAGTACAGAAAATAAAGATTTGGACAGAACTTCCCTAAATTACTATATTCACACCTGTATCACAGAATCATTAGGGCTTGAAAGAGATCTCGAAAGATCATCTAGTCCAATCCCCCGCCACAGCAGGACGGCCTAGACCAAGGCGCACAGGAACACATCCAGGCGGGTCTGGAATGTCTCCAGAGAAGGAGACTCCACAACCCCCCTGGGCAGCCTGTTCCAATGCTCCGGTACCCTCACTGTGAAGAAGTTCCTTCTGATATTGATATGGAACCTCTTCTTTTCCAGCCTGCACCCATTGCCCCTTGTCCTATCACCATATGTTAAGTTCATTAGCAAAAAAAGAAAATCCACACTAGAAGGAATCAAAGCGAATGATATCTTCCTTTCATTAAAACCAGAATACTGCAGAAATGGAAGTGTTTTGTGCCCAAATGGATGATTCATAATGCCAAGAACTATCAAACGAGTTTCAAACTCGCATCTTTGCAACATACATAGAGAACAATTACTCTTTGTATAAAGGTAGCATAGTGTATAAACTAATTTACTGCATCAATGCCTGTAATTAATGTTTCCTAGCTCATCTCAGATCATATATACCACATTACACCTGTAATTTTCCTAGGGTATTGGTAATACATTACTACAGTGCTGATGAAAATCCTTTCATATGCTGTTTTTCTTTTCTAAAGCAAAGATTTCTGCTCATGCTGTCTTAGAACCTGTTTCCTTAGGGTACTGCAACACCACCAAACACATAAATTCTTTGAAGTCTGTGGAGATTTGATAAAGAATTAAGAAAATTTCAGTAAAAATGGAAGAAAGAGTTGTAGAAGACTAAGTTTTTCAAATTAATCATCTTCTGAATGAACAATTCAGGAGCTCAAGGCAGAGATGAATGTAGGAGGCTGCTTCTAATCATCTGAATGTTGGAACAAGAGAAAACATCCCTTTGACCTATGATCAGACCCCAGTCAAGAAAATGAATTAAACTCTCATCTTCTGGTTCCAGTACACATTTAACCACTCAATGTATATTGGATATATTGGAACCCAGCGTACTGAACCAAGAATGAAATAGTATTAAGGTATGTCCAAGCTGGTTTTATTGAACCATTCAGATTTCAGATATGAGAATACCAATAATTTTCAAGGAATGATTTTCCACAATAAGTAAATTCCTAAACTGCAGAATGACTGAAAACTAGTATAAACTCCACAAGTATATCAGACCTATGGAAACAAGGCAAGTTACACTTGAGAATAATATTATTGTAGCAGATACAGAGTACCATGTGCTTAAGAGTGAAACCAGAACACAGGAAAGCAAGGAAACTTCATCAGAAGAATCATCAGGGATCATGCATGGGGAGGCACACGTGCCTGAAAAGAAATAGGAGGAAGGAGAGGAATAGTGGGAACCAAGGAACCCCAACAGCATGTCTCCAGTCCTTTGTCCCGCATGTCTACATGGTACTTCAAGCATGCTAAAACTTGCATTGTGAGTTTATTATTAGCATTATGTGAAATTTCACTAAGCCCAGCTCAAGAAGATCAAATGAGATGATGACACTGCCCTAAATTGTGAACCCAAGAACAACCCTGGATTTTTCTAAGAAAGAAATGCTTGTTTGAGGTGCAGCACTGAACCTACTCTGAAAATCCTACACAAAACATTTCAAACTCAAACAAAAATTCAAGATTTTTTTTTTAAGAATTCATGTTAATAATGTTTAGTTGATTATAAAAAAAACAATAAGAGAAAACAAGCTCTCCATTAAATAAGGGTTTATATTCTCCATTAAATGAGGTTTATATCTTGAAAAAAGAGCACACAAACAGTGGGAAATCTTAAGGACCAGCCACTTTCTGCTTATACTAAATCCAACAAAATGGACTTGCTGGAATTACAGTAACAATGAGCAGGGAAATGCCCTGAGAGTGGTCAGGCCCACATGTGATAAATTTGGCTCATAAATGATGAAATAAATATATGGTACAACAAATGCCATTTTGGGTGAGTTTTTCATGTAATGTGAAAAAATTATGCTGAAACACCCAGTGAACTGCTGAGCTTCTGTATTAGTGATTCCAATGCTGTAGGACAAAGGGGAACTGCTGGCAAATAGGCAGTTCTATTCACTACTCTAGAAGTAACTTTGGATTGAAAGCTCTTCTGGTACCATCTGGAGCCTTCTCCACGAAAGACATAATTTTCTTGAGTGTTCTGCTCTCCTCTATCTGTTGCCTCAATAAAAATCATTATTTACGTTGGCCCAAAGGGAAGTATTATGATTCCTTTTTTTGGGGGGGAACTCAGAAGAATTAGCACGTAATCAAAATGTTTGTTGGTTGTCCAATGAAAAATAAAGAAAATTTCTCAGAAGGTTTTTTTTCTCTCTCTCAGTTTTTGGAAATAATAATTAAAAAAAATCCCTCTCACTGTTCAGACTCTTTATGATCATTATTGGATAACTTACCTTCAGGGAAAGTGTTTTTGTAACTCTTAATTGGTGATTTAGTTAAGATCTGAATCACAGGGTTTATATTCCTCCTGTATATTATATTTTAATTGCTTTTTACAGTCTGGCTGAAAGTGCCACAAGGTATAAAGTTATAATTTGAAGATATTGTAAATTTTCCTTGGGGAAGTGTGAAAAGCCAGCATCAGAAGCAAAGACAGCACTCCACCCAGGCAGATGCCTCTGTGAATTCAGTACATTGCTTCCTTTACCAGTTCTCAAGTCATCCCACTGCTGAAGTTATTTGAAGGTGCATTTTCCCTTCTTTCTTGGTCTATTCGCTCATTTATGTTTTACACGATTAGCTGAGATGCTGTAAGACCCATAAGGGTAAAAATGTACCTTGGGCTTCATGCAGATTAGAATCAGGCTTCACTTTTTAATGAGCGATTGCTGTTAACTTTCCTCTTGCTCATTAGCAGAAAGGTATGTTAAACTAGAGAAGTGCTATGGACTCTGACAGCAAATGGGTTTCAGGGGGGTTTTGGTCTACATCACCTATTTCCTAGCATTTTAGATAGTCTTTGCAGATTCTGTAGTGATGATACGAGTTCAGTTTTACAGAAATTACTGTGAAAGATTTATCATTTGATAGTGAAACACAAGTTCTTACTACACCTAGTAATGATGCCCTTAGCACTTCCACAGCCTGTCATTAAAAATATGTCTGTGATGTTATTCTCTATTACATTGTTAGACAACTTTTAATAAAAAAGTCTGAAAGCTTCCTGGAAACATTAAAATAAAATATTGAGATTACTTTTATAGTGGACCATCTCTTCGTAAGGTCACAGTTTTGGAGGATAACCTGTTTTACAACCAGATACATTGCTGAGAGTGGAGCATGTAATAGTGTTAGTGCTATTCAACCTGGGAAGCCCTATAAGAGAGTTCAGTATGTCTCAGCAAAAATTCATTCCAGAAGAATTCAATCAGTTCTTGGGAGAACTTTCTGATGTGAAAAAATAATTGAGTGCTTGACATCTACCTTTATAGGTCAAACACTGAAAACGCAATATCTCAGCAATAAATTGGGATGAAATTGTAGAATTTTAGTTGTGAGGTAAGTTTGAGGGTTTAGTGGAACAGATGTTTTGGATGATGTGGGTTTCAGCCAGTGCTTTCTATTAGAACAATAGCAAACCAAAAGCAAGGTATTAGTGGGGTGGCTTTTAGTTACCCCTCACCTTGATAGATCTTAAATTAGCTATAGTATACCAAGTTGCGTACTCCAGAAGACAGCTGACCTAGAGAGGGAGCCTAACTCAGGAAAACACATATCTGGTTTTGAACCATCCCTCTTGATCCACAACTTCTTTTTGCTTTTTCTACAGGGGAAAATATGTTTGAAAAACCTTTTGACTTCTCACATTGTGGCCTACAGTCGCAGATTCCTATGGCAGTAGCACATACACTAACTTAATTACAAGTGCTTTATGACTTCTGACTTTGCTGGCAATACCTCTTGATTGATGGGCTGGTAAAAAAGCTCTCTGTAATTGGTATTTTACAGATTTTGAGATTTTATAGATTTAGAAATCTATAGATTACTGCAGTGTCTTCTAAGCAAGTGGTGATCTAATGGTATTATAAGACCCTTTCACACAAATAGCAGCTTTAGCAGCTTCCTTTGACAGGTTTTCATGTTTTACTTTATTTTGTTCCTTCTTAAGAAGGGGAACAAATATAAGATTTAGTAATTTTTATTCATAGGTTTAAATGGGATTAAATGGGATTTAAACTTCCTGCTTAAAACCAAGACACCATCACAGATTATGAATGCAGAAGACAACGATACTCAGATTCTGTATTAGTCACCTTGGCAGCCGTAGTGAAAGACCATAATCCCACAGAGAAGGAAAATATTTGAAAATATCCATCTAGGACATAAAGAATATTTAGTCAATGGGAATTTTACGCAGGTCTGGAAAGGTGATTTTGTACTCTTCGGGAAAATGATGTTTGACCATCTGTTAGCAGTATAATTTTCCTGTATTCTTTGGGCCTTCAAGATGACATTAAGTGATTCAAACTTTTTCTGTCTAAGTTTGCAGCTTTGATTTTCCAGTGAGTGACAGATTAGAATTTCACTTTCCTTTTTGCCTATTGTTGCTTTCACTGAGCTTATAATGAAGTCCAATCATTGATCCTCACACCAGTTCAAATGTGAATTTGGACTGGATAGCCACCATAACAGCATGTGCCGGTTGGTTTGGAATATTTTACTCCACTACTTAAAACAATTATTGTACCTATTCTCGAAAAGCAATTGAAATAAATGGAAAAGTCCATAAATCTTATTTTCCTAACCTTGAAAGGAAGAAGCTGTTTCTTCTCCTGTGAGATTAGACAAACATTCACACTTGTGACTTTCTCCTTGCAGCTCCCACTGCAAAACCGATTCTTGGAGAACAATGTGGAAAGCCTTTTTTTCTTTTTAAGAACCCTCGATTATTTTCCATGACATTTCAAGAATCCTGTTATTCAGTTTTCAAAGCTTCTTGTATGACACAAAACCAGAATCTATCAGTGCAAATACTAGAACTAATTTTCCTGTCACATTCACCTCAGTGAAGAAAATCAATCCATCATAAAGGGGAAGAATTGAAACCTGACAGCAATGGTAATCCAATAAAGACATAAATAAACAGGGGGAAATGCCTTGTATCAATGCAGAATTTCAGGTCTAGCAAATACACCGTGCATATGTGTCAACAATTCTTCACTACATTTTTATCACAACTTCACGGGGTTTGCAACACATAAATAATCACCACTGGGAAGAACTATTTAGCATCTCATTGAACATATTGAACTATTTATTGCACTGTGGCTCTACTGCTCTAAATACCCTATTATGCCCCAAATCAAAAATGAATGTAAAGTTACATCAACTTCTTCTAAAAATGCATTGTCTCCATGTGAAAAAGGAGCATCTTAACCTGAAACCTTTGTTCCAGCAGTGAAACAGTTTCTGGAGTATATTGACCAATGCCCAATTCTGCATTTCATTTTCACTAGCTGATAGCTACAACCTCTCGTACCTCTCCTGATCGCAGGGAGTTACAGATATGCAGTAGCCTATAGGAGAAAGTCTGCAAAAGTGACTTTCAACCTCTAGTTCTTAGACTGTCACTGGGGACTAGTTCTGGGTGCCCACAGGCAAGAACTGGAAGAAGCTAAGCTTCTGTTAGAGAAAACTATCCAAAATAAAATAACACAAAAAGTTGTTCAAAAAATTAATTTTATAAACTCAGTTACTTAAAAACTTGAATAGTAACTACATTTTTAGTGTTTTCTCCAATAATTCTTTTGATAGCAGGGATGCTGAGGGCTTTCATTGTCTGTTTTGGTTTTGTTGGGGTTTTTTTGTTAAAGAAATACAGACTATCATCAGAGGAGTCCTCAAAGGATTCAAAATTGCAGACAGTTTCTGCTCCAAGTACTTTCAGCAATTGTTGGTATCTTTTAAGACTGTCTGGATAGAATTTATTAACATATATAGCCAGAGCTCTATCCTCTATTGAAAGGCAATATAACACACGTTCCCTGACAGATTAAAGCAAGCTGCACTATAAATTGTGAAGATTGAGTCCTCTTACATGGCTTATCCTAATCATAGCTCTGCCATTTGCTTCTCATGACAGGATAAAAATAAAAGTCCCATAAAACTAAAATAAAATAGACAGTCTGCCATTCCACCCTTAGAAAACATTTGTCAGAATCTCTTCAAAAATAATTGGGAAGAAAATGTGCTGAATTCCACAATCCATTGAGTCATTTTTAATGCCCGTCCAGGCATGTTAAAAAGCAGCATTCTTTATGATCAACCAGGCTGGGAGAGGATGTATTTTACATTGTCAAAAGCCTTTCATAGTTTGTCTTTTTTTTCACCCTTCAGAATTAAGTTTCCACTGACTTTAAACTCAAATATTTATCTGGTGAGCAAGAAACACTGAAACATTTAGGTTCACTGAGTGTTTCACTCTTCAGCAATCTAAACTGTGCTTTCTCCCATGTTTTTTCCCTACAGCCTCACAGTTTACAGGGTTGTTTGTTTTTTTATCCCCTCTACAGTGTCTGCTTTTGTACTATTTTGAACTTCAGTGTGAAAGTAATCTTCTGCTATATATGAAAGAAAGAAAGCTTACAATCCAGTCTTCAGCTCTTTTCCAATAAAAGGCCAGAAAAGGGTGACAGAAGAATTTCTGGGATGAACATCCTTCTATTTTTCCCTACCAATATGAAATAAAGGTGTCTTGGTAAAGGACAAAAAGCATGAGATGTGAGCTATTGCCCCAGAAAATTACAGATCCTAACATCTACTTTATGACATGGAGGATGGCCATGGTTACTATGGCTTTGATACAGAAAGGACCAAATTAAACAGTTTTGCATTATGCAGAGTCTTCTGAGGAGCAAAGCATGGCAGAAGGCTTGAGAGCTCATGATCAGTTGCTCCAATTCAGGATTGCAGGCTACTTCTATGTAACTTTCTGTTTTCAGAAAGACTTAAACTTTGCTAGAAGCTTTCTAAGATACAGTATCCAGAAAGATGCAGTTTGTTTAGCTACACAAAATAGAGTTAAAATAATAATACACAGCAATTATGTGGCACTACATCCTTACCACTATCGCCACACTGAAGTCCCTCCTCTGGCAACCTTCTGAGACTAGAAGAGTGTGACATTTCTTTTTGCAGATGGGCTGGACGGAGACATTCACAGAAACTGAGAAGAGTGGTTGATGCATATCAGAGCCCAGTATAGTTAGAACCATGCAATTATACAAAATCAGCAAAATAATTGAAGCAGAGAGTAATAAAGCCAGCCTTAATAGTGCTTGGCTTCACTACTATTTGCCATATCCAGCTGGATTAATGTCTCAGTCAATAGCTACAGGCAAGTCAGGTGGTTTAAAATGTGTATCAGTTGTGAGATTAGGAAAAGGACTCTCTGCCTGATATGCAAAAAATATGCTGACATACAGTAGATCCAGATTATAAATGCCTGGGCTCCTGTTAGTCATTAGAAATTATGCACGTTGGCCAAGACAAGAAAACCATAGGCATGAAGGATTGGTACCAGCAGGTGCTTAGAATCAGCCACAGAGGACTGAATTTTCCCATTGCCTTTGTACATGAGGAATTGACTGGGTTTTTTACCTTGCTTTTTAATACACTTGGAAACATGAAGCCTTTCAGCCCTCACCATTTAGTCTTTCCATGACTACCAAAAGCAGCAGAGCTACGGCGTCGTAAAGCTGGTTTGCCACTCCATGTACTCCAGCTCCTCCGAGTGCCGAGCATCTGCTTGCTGGTTAGGGAGCCCATTCAGCCGGGCACAGATTACATTTTAATTTCTCACTCTTGGAGGAAGCGTGCGCCTGAGACAGCAAAGATAAACAAAGCATATGCTTTTCTATTAAAAACAATTACAGCCGGTGTCCATCGTGGCATATTACCGCACTGCACATCTTTTTTTTATCTTAAGAATGTGCACTGCAAAACATGTGCATGATTAGTCCTCTCAAGCTTGTTGTCTCGGTAGATTTTCACTGAGGCAGAAAGATTTGCAGACAGATTTTAATGCCCTAAATGCATCTTGAGGCACCAACACACTGAGTAGAATCTACTCTCCTGCCATAAGGGTTTGGGTATGAAAAGTTCTATGTGCATCATAGTTGTTGGCACACAACAGACTGGAAAGTTGTCTCTACTGACCAGCAAAGTAGGGGGTTTGGGACAATCTAACTAGCAGAGGGGAGCATGCTCCTTTCAGTACAGAAGGATCTGTGATGCTTTCTGGGGTAGAAACAGAACACAATAAAATGGGGGTTTTGCATAGGAAAGAAACAATCTCAGTGGCCAAAGCAAAAGCAGTGAGACACAAAGTCACCATGCAGCTTCTCACCATAAAAAGCAAGTGAAATCAATGGCTTTGAACATACTACAGCTTTAAAGGGGTATATTTTCACATCATGCATGCCATTAAGTAGCTGAATGCATTGCTGCAGGCCAAAATGTATTTCCAAGTAATGACAAATTGTAAATGGTTGTGGAAAAGGAAAAAAAAGAGTTTGAAGAGCATATCTTCATAGAGTGGTTTGGGTGGAAGGCATCTTTCAGGTTCCACCAGTCTAACCCCCTGCCCTGAGCATGGACATCCCCAACTAGAGCAGGTTGCTCAGAGCCCAAGGTCCAATTTGATCTGGGATGGTTCCAGGGATAGGGCTTCTCCCACTCTCTGGGAAACCTTTGCCAGTGTTCCCAACAGAAGGACAAAGCTAGACCAGTTCCAAAACAGTATATTTCTAGAGACTTTAGAGACAGAGCTGGGGAAGCAACTAAGATTGGGACAGAGCTAAATAAAACAAAATTGGGTTGCAGGTTAGGAATAACTAGAGTTGTCAACAAGACCATCTGTTGAGCATCGATCAGAATGGCTTCCAGTTGCAAGGATACGCCCAGGCACATCAGCAAAAATATGACATGCCTTTCCAGGGACAACTGACTTCAGGATTAGAGAGAATACAGAAATAAGAGACAAATGACAAAAAAGAAGTGTTAACAGATGTTACTGAGGTAGCTGGATACTGAGTAGCTACTGAGGTAGCTGGAGCAATATAAAAAAACCACAGTCCCATGTTGTTTAAACAACCTGGCTGTTAAATAGTTCTTTCACCTTACCAACCTTAAACACCCAAACAGAGGCAATCCTGCTCCTTTCTCCTCCAGGCTTCTTGCATTCCACAGTGCAGTTTCTTCTTCCTCTCTGAGGACTGAGCCCCAGATAGCTGAAGGTTAGACAGGTAACTCTGCTTCACAAGTTTCCACCTATGTTCGGAATTTAACAGCTGTCCTTAGGAGTAGTTGTCTAATTTGTGTAATACACCCTGCCTTGCTCAGAAGTGAGCTCAGAATGGAATACTGATTATTCCCTAAAATTTATCCCACTATATTCAATATGGTCTGGAAGTTTCCAGAAAGATGACATTTTCTATGAAGATTTTAACTGTTTTCCAGTTTCTGGAGGGCTGCAAAATAAAGAAAGAAGTTTCTTCAAATTTCTAAAAAAATCAAGCATCATTACTTTAAGATTTAATTGAGAGATGACTAACCATCTCCAAATCCTCAATATTATGACAATGTTGTGGGGTTTACGTCAGCCAGCAACTCCCACACAGTTGCTTGCTCACTGACTCCCTACCAGTGGGACAGGAGAGAATCCTAAGGATTCAAGTGAAAAAATTCATGAGTTGAGATAAAGACAGTTTCTTAAGTAAAGCAAAAGAAGCACATGCAATCAAAACTAACCCAGGAGTTCAATCACTTCCCATCAGCTTGCAAGTGTTCAACCATCTCTATGTAACAGTGACTTGAGAAGACTAATGCCATCAGTCTAAATATCTGTTCCCCCCAACCACCTCCTTCTTCCCCCAGCTTTATCTGTTGAGTGTGAAATCATAGCCCTTTAGTTATTTGGGTTGAGCTGTCCTGATGGTTATTTGGGTTGAGTTGTCCTGACTGTGTCCTCTCCCAACATCTTGTGCACTTGCAGACTACTCACTGCTGGGGTGGGGAGCAGGAAATACCTTGACGCTGTAAGACCTGCTCAGCCACACTGAAAACAACCCTGTGTAACCAACGGTTTCCAGCACAAACAGCCCCATACCAGCTACTGTAAAGAAAATGATAGTGAATATTCCAGTGAGCTACTATCAAATGTTTAATGTCCATATGGAGAAGTCAAATTCCTTCTGGTTACAGAGTTCAAACGATAATGGCTGATGTATGGCTGTGTGTTAGCAATTTCTCATGGTCAAAGAATAAAAGAATATTCTTCAAAAATGAAGTCTTGGGATTGCATAATGGTTAACTACGAAGATTTAATGCTCAGCATCTACAAAGGATGAATATGAATGAGGCTGTATGTCACACTGAACAGTGAGGATTAATTTAACAAAAGATATTCAAATGATGCTGAATTTACTCCACACACTCTAACATTTAAACTTCTCCAAAGTCAAGATGAAAAATAACAAGCCTGATTTAGCTTTCTGAAAGATTACATGTAAATATATATTTTAAAATTTTCACACTACAAACACATAGGAACAGAAGTTGTCAAAGCAAGTTAGTAAGAACACAGCAACATCACCTACAATTATAAAGAAAATATACACTGAAGCCATTTGAACCTTCCCTAAGCAAGTCAGAAAGATCAGCTGCACATAAGGTTTTTAATGCATCAGACTCAGTGTGCTAAATGTTAATGATTACACTTTAAGGGTTTAATGACTTACTGTATTTTTCATGTAAGAAATAGCCACTCTAATGGGAACCTACATACCCTTTACCAGTCAGCCAGTTCCCCAGTTAAAGTTATAAAGAAAGATTCAGTGTTCCTGAGGGGGAACCACAGGGTTGTAAAGGTATCAGTGTTAATTGTGTGAATTATCGGGACTTTTTTTTTTCTCTGAGCTTAAGTTATTAAAATGGGATGCATGGCGAGGTGAACTTTAGACGCACTATTTTACCTAAAACCACAAGCTGATCTTAGACTAAAGGAATGAATTTGAAGATGTCTATGATAACGGATTTTTACAAGAGAAAAAGCATAAAAGATTAAATTCAGGATTCTCTAAGAATTCTCCTCTGGAATACAAACCTTCTACCAGGTAAGAATCCTCTGACTGGTACATCAGAGATTTCCCAATTCTTGATTATTTTTCTCCTCCTGTACTCTCAATACATTTGGCGAGAATCCATGAGAGTCAGAAATAGAAAAGGAGAGAGAAGAGCAGCTAGAGATAAGTACATAAAAAGCAAATCACAGACATTTTAGAAGCATCACTCCTGCTCCCAAAATAGTTCCAAAGGAAGATGAAGTTGATTTTTTCTGACTTGGCATGCACACAAAATGATGGGGTTCTAGAACTCTTTTGCAAGTTTCTCGAGAGAAGATGTGTGTAAATTTAAGTGTATGTTTGAGATGCCTTTAGTGTAACAGGAAAGCATTGAACTGGAAAGGGATTTCTCCTCCTGGAAGATCTGGGGAAAAGAACTGTCCTCATAGGCAAGCAAGAAAGAACTGAAGTTTACTTTTAATTATGCCAAAAGAAAACAGGGAAAAGCACAGCTGAATTCCTCAAGGAGCCATGTGAGAAAGCATTGCCTAGGAGAAGAAAAAAAAAGCTTCCCTGAAAACAAAACCAACTTCTCCAGAGAATACGCGTGGTGTCTAACACAGCTGTATATAGGATTCATCTGTATTCTTGAAAGAGATGCCTGTTTCTCTAATGAAATTGAGAGATTGGGGCTTCATTATTCAGAGTTGGTGAACACATTAAGTGACTTTTGTTCTTAGCTAGCTGCTTCTTCAACAGCTTTCCAAACTAGCAAGAAATATGATGCTGCTCTGAGGTACAATTAGACGGCTTTCAAATAGAAAAAGGGATGGTAGTAACAAGCAAAAAGGATGCAGTCACCTATTATTCACTCATACGCCCACATTCAAAGGACATTACCAGCTGTGAAGTCAAACTTCTTAATGTTAGGAAACACTAAATTTGGGATGGGCTCACAGCCAAGCTAGAAAGGTTAAACTCAGTTCATGTGTGGTAGCTCCGAACTGCTTCTGCCACAGCACAAACACACACTGCAAAACTCCTTGCTGAAAATCCACCTCTTACATCCCAGCTGGATGCTCAGGAATTTGTAGGTTCATGATGTCACTTCATAAGTGTCTGATATTGTGGTCTATTGTAGGTGTTGGTCTCTCCTCACAGGTCATTAATGCCCAAACAACAGGGAATAGCCTTAAGCTACAGCAGAGGAGGTTTAGACTGGACATTAGGAAAAATTTTTCACTGAAAGAGCAGTCGGGCCTTGGAAGAGGCTGCCCAGGGAGGAGGTTGAGGATGTTGAGGTCCATGGATGAGTTTAAAGATCATTCAGATGTGGTGCTTGGCAATATGGTTTAGTGGTACACTCGGCAGAGTAGGGATATTGGTGACCCAAAAAGTCCACCTGTTAACACCATGTGGTAAGAATCTTGAATCCTCTTTGATACAAAACTGTAAGAATTGAGAAACTTTTAATCTGCTGCTATCAATGTTAGAAAGTTGTCTTTTAATCAGATATGGCAGAGGACACCCAGAACAAGGATATCTAGCTTTTTCATATCCCTATCATTGATAGACAAACTTCACCTCTCATCTTTCATCTTTTCCATCTACCTGAATGTGTGTGAAGACTAAGAACAGCATTGATCAGGACATCTGATCTCAGCTGACCAACAGGATATCCCATGCCTCATTGCTCATTGTGCTGAGCCATAAAATCTTTGAGAGCGGGAGATAAAAGTGGCACGTTCATGGTTATGCTATTTATCTTTCCAAGTAAACAATGCTTTTGTTGAATTACTGCTGTTCAAGAAGAGTCTGGACATTGGTCTGCTGATGGGAAGTAGTGAAAAAATTCCTCTTCTTTTTCTCCTTTGTGCTCTTTCCCTGTTAAACTGTCATTATCTTGATCCACAAGTCTTTTCCCCTTTCTTTGGAGCTCAGCTGCTGGCCAGGGTTAACCCACTGCTATAATAATCAGATGGGACTCTTAAGATTCTTGGAGACCTGGCCTGGAAGACCTCCAAGTAGGTAAACCCAACTGCACAGATAAATGTACCAAGGTTTTGACATCTCAGAAGAGAGCACATAAGAAGCCAATAAGAAGGGTGACTTACAGGGTGGATGGCTTGCAGCCTCATTAGTCCTAGGGTCAATGCAGGGAAAAAAACCTCAAACTGCTGCTATAACTCTCAACCTTGAATCCTTCTTGCCGTGCCCTTTTGTTTACTCTGCATGTCTATTTGCTTTCTGTGTATTGAAATTGGTGAAATTAGGTGAGTATAGAATCATAAAACAGAAAGGGAATTGGCATGGGAAAAATATTGTGATAATCCCTTGAAAATAATCAGTGCTGTAAGATATGAGGTGATTTTCTTTCTTCCTGCAGAAAAATATAAATGGAGTGAAGAACATCCAGATTTCAGAGTAAAAATTAAAATTACTGCAAATCCTGATCCTGGACTATTGCTGCAATACTTAGAGTGATTGGAGAGACAACACAGTCCTGCTAATTGGTTGTCTCAGCTCAACCAAGGGGTCCATCCAGGAGACAGAACAGAGAAGATGAGGACCAGCATCTCATGGCATCACTACAGCAGGACCAATAGCCCTGGACTGGTTGAAAATGGCTTTGCAGGAACGACAGACCTCAGGATTAGGGTATGTGATGCAAGATAAAATCGGTCAGAACATATTATTGTGCCTCAGGGCCCTTACAGACCTCATTAGGCATTAACTGTATGGATGTAAAACTAAGACTGGTAAACCCAGGAAAAGCATCACCATCTCTGTGTTACACAGATTGGCTTTTGCTGGGGGCAAATGTTTCTCTGCCTTTTTAAAGTAATTGCTGTTTGTAGCATCAGGGAAGACAGTAAATGAGGGGGAAGACGTTCCTGTTTGGCTTTCCCCTCCCCCTCCTGCTGATTTGCATCTTAACAGACTGTTGTTTCTAATGAGACTCTGAACTCCTGCAGACAGCCCATCAGGAGGTTCATAGCCTGTTCAGCTCTCCCTAGAATAGACACAAATATGCAAACCCTGTCTGACCTAGGTTTCTTCACCCAGGTCTGATCCCACAGCAGACACAAGCCCAGAAAAAAATAGGAGTGGCTCAATAATTTGTCATGTCAAGGGTTAGCACTGGGCTGACCACTAGGTGAATGAAAGATGCTCTCTGTTAACTCCTCTTCCTTCCCAAAAAGGGAAGAGGAAAAGAATAAAGGACAGAGACTTATGAATAAGAAAATTAAAATGATGGAACAGAATTAGTTCTGTTGTAGCTCAAACCAGGATAATTCAAAACCTATAAATTCATTGAAATCGCTAAACACTGATTTAAATTTATTCTCCTGTTTTACCCTCTTTAAGGAGAGAAATTGAGGGGCTCCTTCCCTGTTTGGTTTTTTTTTTTTTCAAAAGATGGAATCAAAGAGATGTGAAAAACCACAGTTACGAAAAATAAATCTAGGGTAAAAAAGATACCCTTCCTCTCCATCAGATGAAGCTGACATTAGACAACTGTGTTAGAATGCGCCCTAGACCTGGAAAACTGCTCAATCAGGCACAAATAAATTATATATGCAGTTCAGGTCCTACCAAAGCCATATATTAAGAAGTAATAGATGATGTAATGGATTCTGAGGGGTACAACTGTATTATATTCAGAGAAAAGGTAAAATATTGCTCTTAAAAATAATTTTAAAAGTTCTAAGTAGTTGCATATTTATGGGCATCTATTCTTCAGTCTCCCATCTTGCAGCATGTTATACTGGCATCTCCCGCAAATCCTCAACACTATAGAAAATGCATTTCTGCTGGAGAACACTGCCAGCTATCCCGTTTGTTTTCACAGGCCTTGGATTAATCAAAGTGCAGGCAGAAACAATTCTGCTGCTTTCATTTATGACCTTGTGAAATCAGCGTTTTGTGAGGTCCACGCTTGCATTAGTCTCTGAAAAACCCCTTCCACCTTGTTGTCACCTCAGCTGTGCTTTCCTATCCTGCATTCTTGGGTGCAGGGGTCTTAACAGTTTCAGAATCTATCAGCAGCCAGCTCCATTTGGCTGATCAGGAACTACCAGCCACGTTCCTTGAGTCATAAAACAAATATTACAAGGTGTGAAGCATTTGAAGAAAGCCTTTATCTGCACTTAGATAAAAATATCCCTGATGTAAGACTGATGCAGACTACCTTCAGATGAACAACTTCATCAAAAGAAGTGTGGCCAGCAGACTGAGAGAGGGGATGGAGCACCTCCCTTACGAAGACAGAGAGTTGCGGTTGTTCAGCCTGAAGAGGAAAAAACTCTGGGGGGCACTCACAGTACCCTTCCAATACCTGAAAGGGGCCTATAAGAAGGTTGTGGGAGACTGTTCAGAAGAGCATGGAATGATAGGATTAGGGAAAATGGTTTTAAGATGAAAAGGGTAGATTTAGGCTGGTCATTAAGAAAAAGTTCTTTAATCTGAGGGTGGTGGATCACTGGAGCAGGCTGCCCAGACAGGTGGTGGAAGCTCCATCCCTGGAGACAGTCAAGGTCAGGCTGGATTGGACTCTGGGCAATCTGTTCTAGTGAGTAATGTCCCTGCTTGTTGTAGGAGGGTTGGACTAGAGGACCTTTGGAGGTCCCTTCCAAACCAATTATATGATTCTATTATTCGTTATCAGCAATCTGTGTTGTGGAAATCAAATCAGTAAATGGTGCAAAGATGAAATAATCATTCAACTGCCTTCCACTCATCCATCTTCTCAGTACCACCTGGTTCAAACAAAGGAGCAACAGTTCTCTTCTGGAGAATGTAACACATGGGTCAGGCCTCAGAAAACCCCAGACTGAGCAGCAGAATTCTGATATTTCAACTAAGGGGCAAGTTTGTCTTTCTGAGACTTATTCTGAGGCTTTGGTACAAGAAATCTTACTACAGGAGCTTTCTTAATTTTGCAGCATGAGAGGGTTAAAGTTACTATTAGGCTGCTCTCATACTCAGACATTTTTAAGGAACGAGTATTGTAATACTTGCAGAACCCTGGTGTTCAAAGGTACTGACTTCTAAAACTCACAATAAAAGTATGGACAGCAGAAAAGTTGGGAAATAAATACAGAACTAAATCCTGGGAGGCCTGAAAGCCCAGTGTTCATCTTTCTTACAAGACCTCTTAAGCTGGCTGTGTATGTACTAACAGCCAATTTACAGGAAAATGAGATGGACATGAGGGACAAGTGAGCAGAACTTCCTCTTCTGAAGCAAAGCTTCTTTTACTTGAAAGGGGAGTGGGATCAATAGAGCAACCCCCCTTTGTTCTTCACTCAATTCCTAGAGTTTTTTATTTCCTTCAGAAGGTACATTTGGTATTTGTATTTCTTATGCTAGTAAGGTCTTTGCAGCAGTTTCTGTCTACCTATAAGTGTACAATAGCCAGCACAGCAGGGTCACCTGAGTTCAGAACTGGAGTTTGTAGGAGCAGTGGGAATACACCTAAATAACTATTTCTAATTGATTTTTCTTTCAGCAGTGCCCCAGCAGCAATCACCGTGCAGAGCTCATGTAAACAACAGCAACATTTTCACTGAAACGTATTGAGAAAACAACACAGGAAAAAAATAACCACACCGTTAAGGTAGCAGCAAGGAAAAATGATGCAAAGGCTCAAAGACCCATTCAACCCATTAAAAGCTGTGACTGAACCCTGGTCTCAAATATCCTTAGCAAATGCCCTTATCATCACCCTTCCACTGCCAGACTCTCTTACTTTAAAGAACTAATATACTCATCAGGTCTGAAAGAGTACAGGGAGGCAATTTCTGGATTTCATCAGGCAGCAGGAAGACTAGGAAAGATCCCTTCATGAGGCGCTAATGATTGCTGAAGCAATGATCTCAGCACCAAGGGTATCTGGGCCATTTTCAGTCTGACACCACAGCCGAATAGCTAAGCAAATCTAGCCTAAAACATAGAATCCTAGAATCATTAGGGATTGGAAAGGACCTTGAAAAATCATCTAGTCCAATCCCCCTGCCACAGCAGCATCACCTGGACCAAGGCACATAGGAACAGATCCAGGCGTGTCTTGAACATCTCCA
>VZRI01006321.1:75171-143810 GCA_013397515.1 Upupa epops | reverse complement strand
TTCAAGACCTGCCTGGACCTGTTCCTGTGTGACTTGGGCTAGGTGGTCCTGCTGTGGCAGGGGGATTGGACAGGATGATCTTTCGAGGTCCCTTCCAATCACTAATGATTCTATGATTCTATGACCAGGAAATGCTCAAGCACCATTAAAACAGGTAATTTGCTGAGAAATCCATCTCAAAGGTTCATGTACAATGCTACTCTTCCTGCTGCATCTTATAATGGGCCCCAAGGTTCTAGAGCAAATTATTTTAGTTCTTTCCCTACACCAGTTACTATCTGTTGTCACTTTTGTCCAGAACAAGATTTTGGACACCTAGAAGTGCAGCTTTGATGCTTTTTGAATTGGTTGCATCTTGCTTTTTTCAGTCACTAGCTATGAGTAGCTCTCAATGCCAACTGAGCTGATTGGTCAAACCTGTTATTAAGAATCACCACTTACAACCCTGGCACAATGAGGCTATGATGGCCACTAAACTTGCAGAAAGCAGCAGGTGGCACCATGGAGGAAAGCTGGCAAACATCACGCAACTTGGCAATGTTCCTCTAGTTCCTACACGCTTTGGTAGAAGCTTGAAGAAAATAGGAGGGAAATGTCTTTTGCCTGCCATCAGGAACTCACAGACACCAGAAGGCTTCCCTTTAAGACACACTTTGTTTGCCAAACTTTACCTTCTGTTTAGTCAACTTACAAAGCTTAATGAAACCATTTCCAAGGTAGTTATGTCTGAGGTAGGCCTGCTTTAAAGAGAAACAGCTCCATTTCTTTTCCCCATGCTCCTACAGAGCTTTTAGATTTCTCAGCTGGCAGTCATCCGAGCCTATGAGCACCCCAGTAATGAATGGCCAATATTTGCTGGCCTCTTCGTATCAGAGTGACTGCAAAACTCAAATCTTGTCAGCTTTCTATTATACTTTCAGTTTATTTTAATGTTCTGAATGCCTACATATTTATGCTGTCAGTTTCAAGTTTGGCAGGAGGGTGGGCCATGAATACCTCTTCTGATCCAGGAAACATACACATCTCTAAATGTTTCTGTTTCTCATTTATTTCTTTCCTCTCAGCGCAGTCTATCTCTGGCTTGCTGCCCATACTGCAAAACCACCATGCCAATCCCTCTTCAACCCCTGCCACTCAGAAGTGCCTTCAGTGCCATCACTGGTTCTAGTCTCATAGTGCAAGATAAAAATAAGTAACCACAAGGGTGAAAGGGGAAATGTGTTAGTGTGCAACTAACCAAGGATTAAGACTTAGAATCTTAGAGTCTTTTAGAGTCTTAGAATGTGTTGGGTTGGAAGGGGCCTCCAAAGATTACCTTGTCCAACCTCCCCTACAACAAGCAGGGACTTCTCTAACTAGAACAGAACACACAGGCAGTGAGAGAAAATTAAACTTGAAATAAAAACATTCACTCTGGTGACATAAATATCCTCTTCTCAGGCAATTTGGAGGGCTTTAGCCTATAGTGAAAGTATTTCTTATGAGGAAAAAAACTGAATTGATGTTATATTCTTCATGCATCTTTTTAACAGACACATTAGCAGCTGTACTTTGAACCAAACTGACTCTGTATTTTATAAAGAGACACCAAACCGAAATGACTCCATATTTTATAAAGAAACACCAACTGAAAGTGTGAATAGTGTTTTCTTTTAGCAGCATTATGCATGTTACAGAGTGAGATCATACTTTTTCATCTGGGATTTAATAGGAGTACCACACATTTCTACCACAATTGACTCCAGTAAGGGTTTTAACTGAAAATAATTAGAAAGTTCCTAAAGCACTCATCAGCTTTTAATAAAAAACATCTGGCAAATATTTCAGGGTATGATTTAGGGGAAATCATTTTCCTATTTATGCATATGCAGCCTAGTGATTTACAACTAATATTAATGGGAATAATCTGATTCTAAGGCAGACCATGGTCTGTTTACATGTTTTCCAACACAACCAAAGGGACGGGGATGATGTTACAAAGGAAGTTTCTCTGTTCTCAGTCCCTGCACTATGTCTTCACTTTTCTGCCTCTACCTACTAGCTTATATGAAAATCAATGGGTGGTGATGAGGGTTAAGATGCATTTTAGAGAATTTTCTCTTGGATCAACTTTGTTCTAGTCTTGTATCATAGAATCATTAGGAATTGGAAGGGAACTCAAAAGATCATCTAGTCCAATCCCCCTGCCACAGCAGGACCACCTACACCATGTCACACAGGAACACATCCAGGAAGGTCTCTATAGAAGGTCAAGAGACTCAACTCCCTCAACTTTTCCTCATAAAGGAGGTGCTCTACTTCCTTCATCATCTTCGTTGCTCTACACTGGACACCCTCCAGCAGCTCTGTGTCCTTCTTAAACTGAGGGACCCAGAACTGGACACGATACTCCAGATCTCACTCACACGATACTACAGATACTCACTAGTGCAGACTAGAGGGGGAGAAGAACCTCTCTTGATCTGCTAACCACCTCCCCTCTGATCCCCCTCCAGGATGTGTTGGCCCTCTTGGCCGTAAGAGCACATTGCTGGCTCATAGTCATCCTGCTGTCCACTAGGACCTCCAGGTCCCTTTCTCCTACACTGCTCTCCAACAGGTCACCAATTATGCAGTAAGAGCAGTTTAGTTTAATCCCAAAGAAACAAAGTTCACTCAGTGATGTGCATCAAAACACAATATGATAAAAATATTTGTAAAAAGATTAATAAATTTGAGGCTTCCTTTCAAAGTTACTATAGCTACAAGATTAGGTCAGCTGGGGCTCTGGGCAACCTGGTCTGCCAGTGTCCCTGCCCATGGCAGGGGGGTTGGAAGCAGATGATCTCTGAGGTCCCTTCCAACACAAACAATTCTGTTTCTAATATATGATACTTTAAAATGCACTTTTTCTTTGTTCTGTTTTTATCTTAAGAAGAGTAGAATTGGTTCATTCTATTCAATTCTCACTGCAATTTGTAAACTACTGAAATGCTATAAATTGCAGTGAAGTCTTGGCTGAAGTTGATTTTTGAAGAGATGCTGATCAGGATCCATTTAAAGTCAACTGGGAACTTACATTAACTAGTATTCTACGTGTGACTTCAACAGAGCAATGCCAGACACATTAAGTACTCATTAATACTTCACTCTGCATACTGCATTTATAGGCAGAGGTATAGCTGCTGCTGCTTGTGCAGTAAAACGTACTGGGTAAGTTTCTGTTTGTATCCAGTGTCTTCCTTCCAAATCGCTATTATTGTTTCTGTTACAAAACGGTTTTCAAGGTCTGGAGTCCCTGAGTTTCCATTAATGCTAACAAAAGAATAATTCCGACTGTTCTAACTAGAAGCAGCCTCTGCTACAGTGATGAGCAGTTGCTGGATCACTTCACCAGAAGTACATTTGATTGGATAATAAAAAGGTTAACAGCCAAGATTACAATAAATGCCCAGTCATTTCCTTTAAGCTTTAAAGCACACACACACAGAACTTTGCTTATTTAAACTGGAATTGGTGGTGTTTATCCATTCAGGCAGAAACTAGGCCATCGATTTAATGGATAGACAGAATCTATTATGGTACCTCCATGCCACAGGTAGGCTGAAACAGCAGATAACAAGAATAGCAGATAAGGAATATCACAGATCATGTAACAAAAGAAGAAAATAACAAATAAAGTCTTTATGCAGATGGCAGACTAGTGGCTTGACCAAACCCAAGACCTCGCCCAGCTGCTCTCTCACACAACTAGACACGGGGAGAAAATAAGAGGAAAAAGCTTAAGGGTTGAAGTGAAGATGGGGAGATGAAGATCACTTGCCAGCTAATATCACAAACTGTCTGGGGAGAGTGAGCTTATTGCAAATGAAAATAAATTTGGACACTAGAAGAAGTTAAAACAACTCCTTCCTTCTAGTGCTTTTCTCCTCAGACTCAAACATCCCTGGATGCATTTAAAGGTCATTTAGATGTGGTGCTTAGTGATATGGTTTAGTGGTGTAGAGTATGATTATTGGTTGGACTTGATGATCTCAAGGAAATGATTCTATAGCTCTATTATTCCCAGCTATTCCAGCTCATCTCCCAAGCTGCATGGGCAGGGGGCAATGGTGATACTCACACTTTTCCCCCCACCTCTCACTGCTAGGTGGCATTTTTTGATGAGTTTACTGCTGCTACACGCACAGGGGAGATATATCTACATGCAGTACTTCATGCATATTTTTTTAAAAGCTTGAGGCCCAATATTTCTCGCTCTGTCTAGGATGAAACTGACTGTTTTCGGAACCCAGACATAATGCCACCAGAAATGAGAAAACAAATTGGGGAACATAGTTTGCTATAGAGATGAAAATCTGCAGGATATTCCCCAGCTATAATTGACCATGCTCAGCCATCTAAAAGCAAGATAGAGAGTTGCCTAAAGCTCATCAAGAGGTTGATGGATTTTTTCCCTGTACTAATAAAACAAGGGTAGCTGCTGTGCTCAGATATTATGAGAGGACTGTGATTTTAAAATTGAGTGCAGAGGTATTTTGGGTCCCCCAAAAACATTACTTAGGCTGCCTTCTATTTCTTTGGGAATTTAATGTAGGTTACCTTAAAGAACAAAACTTTTTATAGAGGAATTGTCTGGATTTATTTTGTTTTTTAAACAGAAGAGTCTCAAAGCCTCTAGAATGCATTAGGTGATCCAAAATCAAGTACCCTAATGCAAGTCCCATTTGGCCTGTCATGATATCTAGTACTCCAGACACAGATTATTATCTTAGTAGCAAGAAAGTCACATGAATTAAAAATATATAAATAAATTAATAGATAAAGGGATACAAAAAATTAAAAATAACGATACAACTCAAATCCTTTAATATCTTGATCTGTTTTGAGTCTCCTGGAGAAAGGTTTCCCAAACTGCAGTCAGCTAGAAATCTGCACAGTACGGAATCCAGCAGGAAGCTCACAGCATCACACCCCTGTTTACGTGACCCTTCCGGCGACGCTCTTTTTTAATAAAGTCACGTGCTGAGATGTGGACAGTCAAAACATACTGACAAGCTGCTGCACTGAGATAAAGTGCTGCCTTCCACTTGACAGGCTCTGGCAGGTGAGCTGGGTGTGTTGCAGTGGCTTTTTAGTTTGAGATTCTAGCTGCTGCGCCTTTTCAGAAAGTTCTGACGTTCGTTAGGGGACAATGTGCTCATTTGAGATACTTCATGAGGCTAAGATATATGATTCAAAAGCTCTACATTATCCAATTATATGGTCCTGAAATGAAGATGTTGAAAAAGAGAAAAATGTTCATTTTATAGTTTCCCTGTCTTGCAAATTAGTTTGATAGTCATTCCCATTTATATCATTTACACACTGAGTACTCCGGTGTGTACACCAAAGTCTGTTTTAGATCAGCTGTATAATGAGAATAAAAGAAGAAAGTCTGTAACTGTGGGGCTGATTTTCAAGGTGTTCTGGGGGCACTGTCCTACATATCATTAATCTTTAACAGAACTTGAGCACCTGCCCACCCACATTTGTGCCTTAAAAAGCCTCTCCATGTATATATCATGCAATTACTCAGGGAGATCAGTTTCCCTTCCTCTTTCTTCTTTTCCTCAGCAGCGTCATTCGGTACTTTATGCCACAACAAAGAAAACACAACAAAATTACAAAACCTATCACAATTTGTTGTCATGTCTTACAGGGCACTTCTGCTACCCTAGTTGGGTCTTTTAATACCAACATCTTGCATTGAGTCATGCATTAATGAAAATTTGTCATCGTTCTGTAACTAGATATTAGTGGTCATCTGTACTCTCATTTGCTAGAGAGCTAAATTGCCCAAGCACCAAAAATTCAGAATGCAGTGACCTGAAATATTAATAGGTTACATCACCTCATTAAGCAGAAGAAAATGCCGTCTTATTCCAAGCCTGCTACAGGCTTGACAATGCATTTATCCAAGAGGATCTTTATGCCCACTGAATCTTTAAAACAGCTTGAGCCAGGAATGTTCTCTTTAAGAACAAGCTAAAGAGTCCTGTTTTACAGCTAGCAACATTTTTCTCATGCAGCAAAGAAACTTTCTGATGCTGAAAATATCTTATGTGTTTTCTCCCTTGTTTCCCCAAAGGCAGAAAAGTCTGGCTGATGCTCTAACTTCCAGGAACAACATAACCCCAAAGGTGGGGAGCATCGAGCACGGGCTGCTCAAAGGCTTTGGAGTGTGCTCCTATATACACTTCTTGTCCCTATTGTGTTCTATAACCAGATGAGGATGAAGGAGTTCACCTGCTTTAACCTTGTAACCATGGCCTTCATAGGCAAGAAACCATCAGGATTCAAGGCATGAGTGTACGCTACACACTCCAGCATTTTGCTGATCTTCTTGGTTCCTGCAGATTTATGACATTTCATTGGTAGGTTCCACCTGATTAGGCTGGTTTAAAGCCAGCTTGGGCACAGTTGTATAAGCTACATCACTGTAGACATCCTATAGACAGACTGCATGCTCTCTCTCTCCCTCTGTGGTCTATTGAAGGCATTAAAAAGGCCGAGATTGTCTGTTTTTCTACTTTCTACTTCCATCTGAAGTCCTGTGGCAGTCACTTCACAACTAATGAAGTAGGCTACTGCTAAGTGGGTTTTTTTCCCTCCATTTCATTCTCATAGCACAGAACCCTTCTACCAGGTACCCTTCTCCTCAGCTGTCTGCAACTTCTCTCACATCTTCACTCTCTGCACATTCATCCCTTACTTTTGCTGACTCCAGTCTCACTGTTCTACTGTCTGACAGCTCCAGACCTATCCTTTGCTTATGTAGAAATATCTCAGCATCAGTCAGGTTTTGAAAGAGAGGTCCCACTTGACTAAACTCATCTACAGTGACAAGGTGACACACCTAGTGGAGAGAGGCTGGAAACTGTCTGCAGAAAAGGACCTTTAGATAGGCCAGTGTGTATTCAGGTGGCCAAGATGCCAGAAGCACTGGCATTACCAGCAGGAGCAGGACAAAAGGGTTTTCCAAGCCTGGCCCAGACTGCCCAAGGCTATAGTAGAGTCACTATCCCTCGAGAGACCGTAGAGATGTGGCGCTGAGGAACAGGGAGTACTGGGGACTTAGCAGAGCTGGGTTAATAGCTGGACTTGATGACATTAAGGGTCTTCTCTAGCATAAATGATTCTATGATTCCATGATTCTATTTTCCTAAGGTCTGGTGTCTGTGGTCTAAATTTTTTAAACAGACCTTGCGATACTTAATAGCAGGCAGAATTGTTAGTTTTTAGTGCTGGAAATAGAAGCTCTACTTCAGAGATCAATTTAGTCCTGAAATGAGGGCTATATGAGACTCCATGGTGTGGCTCAACCCAAGGGATGAGATTTTGACTATAACTGCAAAAATCTGATCAGGGCAATGAGCAGCTTCAGGGAATGGCTAGGAAAGATGATTTTAATTTATTGCTAATCTTCAACGTACTCTGAAAATTAAAATGATTTTAGCAGCATGTGGTAAGCAGAATATAGATTTCCTGGGTTTTTTTTCTAATTTGATCAAAAGACTACTTCATCTGAAATAAAAAGCTCTGAAAGGGAAATATGCATGAGATGCTGATTCTGCTGTGGATGAGTTAAGTCAGGAAAAAAAACCAACCCACTAGTCTGCAGGGGATTCTCATTCTACTCCATATTGGCTGAATTTCAGTCTGAAACCTGAAAATGAAGAATGGCATGGGACTGATTGCTGAGGGAAGGAACAGATGCCTTAGGAGAGGAGCAGTTATTTGAGCTACTAGGAAACGCAGATCGTTTTTTACATGCACAGTCTAGTTTTACACAATTTTGAGTATTTGCACAGGGAACGTGGGTCAATAAATAAGAGAAGAATGCAGAGGATGAAAGAAGACAAGGGGTTACTTGAGGAGTTGGTGTACAAAGGAAGACACTGCTTTCATGTCAAAGCAGAAACCCACCTGGATTAGCCATGGTAAAGGCAAGGAGACAGGTCTGTCAGCTTCATGAAGACCAATGTTGATATCAGCAGTGAGTTGTTTCCTCATCTGCAGCAATCCCTCTTCTGCTTTGGTTTTTTGCTCTTTGTTTCTTCCTAGAACACATGTCAAATCATGTCACAACTGTGAAGATAAAAGAGATTGGACAGTTGGTGTTTCAGTGTGAAAGTCAACACTATAAATCTCAAGCAAAAGTTTTACATCCCAGATAACTGCTAACAAAAATGTAAATACATCTGGCCAGATATTCATGACAGCTGCTTCTCTTTCTTGTAATACAGCTGCGTTCAATAAGCTGAAATCTTTCATTGAAGCTTTTCTACTGTCCTGTGGAGAAGCAAGAGGTTCACAAGTTTCTGGTGGATGCTATTCTTTTGTGCTGTAAATGACAGTGGCAAATTGATTGGTGGATTTTCTTCTAGGTATACAAATTAAAATAAATGACTATGCTGGGATAGAACCCTCAGTGTCATGGAAGGAAAGGAAAAGGGTCTTCTTTTGATGAAACAAGCAATTAAAATCCCTATTCATCTCTTAAGATACATGAAGATCTCAGTGTGCAGGTTTGGACTGGGATAGTCAAATTTGTTCATGGCAGCTGGTGTGGGGCTGTGTTTTGTATTTGTGCTGGAAACTGTTGATAACACTTGGATGTTTTAATTATTGCTCAGCAGTGCTCAGACACAGTCAAGGTCACCCCACCAGTGAAGAGACTGGAGTTGCACAAGTTGTTGGGAGGGGACATAACAGAGACAGCTGACCCTAAATAGCTGGAGGGATATTCCAGACCATATGATATCATGCTCAGCATATAAAGCTGGGAGAAGAAGGAAAGGAGAATGTTTGGAGCAATGCATTTGTCTTCCCAAGTTCCAGGTTGGTTCCTCAGGGCTTAATTTTAGGGGTAGTTCTCTTTATTAATGTTTTTATAAATGATCTGGACACATGAATAAGCATACATTGAGTAAGTATTCCAGTAATATCAAACTAGGAGGAGCTGTGGACCACCTTGAGGTTAGACACAGTCTTTGTCCAGATGCTTCTACTTCTTGAGCATCTATTGATTAACACAAGGCACATCAAATCAATGACACGCTTTGGAGCAAGCTTTTACTTTAAGAAACTGTGATATACCAGGATGGAGATTAAGACAAAGGTGAAACTATTTAAAATATGTTAGCAAATAAAAAGGGAACAGATAAGTTTTGCACAAGCAGCTTCGCAAAGTAATTATTGTATTTTAGTGGAAAGATTTTTCAGATGCAATTTTCAGATTCAAACACCACAGCTTTCTTTTGCACTGAGACAAAGTGAGCAGCCAGGTTCAGCTCAGCTGAACTGCAGTAATTCATCAACATGTGCACACTACACTTTTTAGCCATTTTCCTCAACTCCTGCGCTCAGTGTGAACATTGTAGTTGGAGATGTTACAGAGCCCTAGGTAACCCAGGAAATAATTTTGAGTTTAATTCACTCCAGAAATATCATTGTCTTCCTCAAAAAGATTTCTCCCTCAAAAAGAATGATGTGCAGCTGTGTAGAAATGCCAATTCTAGAAAAGGTTGTCTATGAGAAACAGCAACAAAACCCTATTAAATTAGGTTATTATTGAATTACTGTGCCATCTTGATTCTGACCAAAGCTAAACAGATGGTTCAGAGAAGGCTGCCTGAATATCTTTCCATACCAATCACTCCATAACTAGCTACCTGAGGGAAGTCTTCTTTAAATACACAGCGAATCAGTGCAGATTATCCCTTTCCAAAATGGAAAAGGACCTACAGCTTTTATTTTATATTAAATATTAAAATTTAATGTTTTCCCTTTGTTATGCTGCGTAAACACAAAGATTTTAAAAAGTGGTAGCTAGCAGTATATCTGCAGTGACACAAACAATACACAATGTTTGGAGTCTCTTTGATCTGCTGAAATATGCATTCAAGATTCATTGAAGATTATAGTCTTAATCACTTCTGTTTGGAAAAATTATTACAAAAATACAAATAGACAGTTGAGGCGCTGATTTTTAGTATGCAACAACAGATGGAAGAGTCAGTTTTTGGAGTCATCATTAATAGATCTGTGGAGAACATGCTCACTCACTAGCTTTTTTTCTGGAATTTGATAAGAAATTCAGTAAAACTCTCTGTGAAAAGCTTAATGTCTTGTTAGGCACAGAAAAAAAGCTTTATTCTTATCAGTAAACAATATTGATCTATACATGATACTGGATATATATATATCACAAGGGAAAACTGATTGCAAAAGTGCTTTGGCAAAATGTTATAATAATTAAGTCCAAAATAATTCTAATGAATTTAGACTAATCTTCAGACTGAATTTTTGATGCAAATAAAAGTGGCACAAAATTTCTATCCTAGGAGGCAGGACGGTAGCATTCTTCATGGTATGATCTATTTTAATGGTCTGGAATCATCTAAGCATTACCCAGCTAGACATGGAAAGAATGAATAATAAGAGAACAATCATGGTTGGAAAGGATCTACTAGATCACCAAGTGCAACTATACCCACACTCACAAATACCTAAATATCTGATTAATGGAAAAACACACCCTAGCATGTCACACAGCACCATGTTTACACTCTTCTTAAATACATTCAGGGACGGTGACTCAGCTACCTCCCTGGGAAGGCCATTCCAGTGCCTCACCACAATTTCTGTAAAGAAATTCTTCCTAATCTAAACCTTCCCTGCCTCAACTCCAGACCATTGCCTTCTTTCTGTCATTAGCTACCAAGGAGAAGAGGCTAACACCCAACTCTCTACAACACCCCTTCAGGTGGTTGAAGAGGGCAATGCACTTGTCTGGCTTCTGGTCCATTTGAAAATCCAGGAAAACATGACATGATCTGGGCTGCAAAAACAACCTACAGCAAATAGGACCGTTCATTGCTCCTAAGCCGTAATTCCACTGGTACTCCATGTTCTCTTTTTTGGAAAGAAGGTTAAGCTGATTTACTTAGGTGCATTTGAATTAGTCATCATCACAGAGCTGGCACCTTTCCTACAGAACATTGCTTTGAACATACCCTTATAATTCAACGATGCCTCTGTTGGTCAAAGGACTTCTAATGTGCATTGTTAAGGAGTTTACATTAGGCTAAATAATTCACTATGGAAGAACAATCAAGCTTGAAAAGAAGAGCAGATGGCTAACCTAGCAGAGCAGAACACACTGCTATGCTAAGCAGTAATTAATTCCATTGGAAACTATTGCTTAGACAATGGCCAATCTCTAAAAGAAAAGCTGGTAGACCTGAGAGCATGCACTGATGTATTGACACCTGACAGCGTGAACTGTCATCCATGAACACTTGCTATTTAAGATAATTCATAGAAAAATAATGCAGACTTCATGTAAACCTGTAACAGCCTCTAAACCTTTGGTGGAAAGTGTGGGGAAGGTGCAATAGGTTGACTGGTATGAACTTTCCTTAAGGGAAGAACCATTATTCTTCCACTTGTTCTATTAAAACTGTAAGTAGAGTAAACCAGCTCTATATAACATACCTATACTAACTCAAATGGGGATTTAAAAAATGCTGGCATAAAAATTACTTACCCTTTTGGGAAGTATACAGGCAAAATGAGGCTGTGTCTGCCTAACGGACTATAAAGTGCAGATAAAGCAACCTGTGTACATATATAGTAGATCTGCTCCACAACTTCATTTATTGCTTAACTTCCTTTTTTTATAAATTTTTTAGATTTTATTTTGCTGACAGCAGTTGTTATTGGATCAGCTTCTCTATGGTTATTTTTTTCCCAATTACATAGTTTGTAAATTTTTACCTGCATCTGGTAGTTTCTAGGGGATTTGCTTCTTATACCATCAGCTTCTAAGGTGCTCAGTCTCTGCCCTCAGGGTTGTAGATGTCCCTGTCTAGTTCTCAGGGAATCAGATATTGGGGATTGGAAAGGACCTCCACAGGTCTAGTCCAACCTCTCTACAACCAGCAGGAAATCCCCTAAGGGTGGTGTACCCTTGGCAATGAGGTAAAGGTGCTGTTACTCAGATGAGTACAGCCATCAGCTGCAGCAAGGTCAATGGAAGCCACCAGAGTGTTTGGAGTTTGAGCGTGGAGCAGGGCTTGTTCAGCTGGAGGCATGGAAGGTTTCAGTGAATATCCAGATGTGTATTTAAGGACATCTGATTTGAAAATTAGTTGAAGTACCAGCTTCTGATATTTTTCATTGTTTTCCCATCCATACAGAAATGGTTGTTCCATGTAGCCAAGCTGTATCTACCTCTTTGCTGCTCCTTTCCCTAGATTTAGATGGTGATGTCAGGCAGGAACAGAGGTTCCAGTCTTGCTTAACAATGTTAAAGAAAGATCTTGAACCATAGTTTGTAATGCTGTTAAGCACTCTTGATATGATTTGTTTACATTTCTATGAATTCAAAGGTAAATGTTAATGCTCTGTCACATATTCAGTTGTGATTTTAAAAAGAAACTGATTTCAAAGTCCAGAATCCAGTTCATGATACATGATTCTTTTGCTTTTTTTTTTTCCTCCGTATGTAATTTCACCCAGGAGTCAGTCGCACTAATTATTAACAAAGGATTTCTCAAGTTAATCATCTTCTTAGAAGACTTTTGGGACCTTAACTGCTGTTTACTGCAAGGGCTTTTGAAATGCAAATCACTTATGCAAACTTCAGAAGCCCCAAACTCTATTTGGATTCATTTGTAAGTATTTAAAGATCAAAGTCACTCCATCGCAGAAAGAAGATGAGAAGTTCCTTTTCTTTTTCCCCCCCCCCCCGAAATGCCGATTTCTTTTCCCCCACAAATTTTTTACAGAATTGTTTTCATCTCATACTTTGTGGTACCTGCAAACAGCAGCCAGAAACCCTCCTGACTGTTTGTCTAAAGATTAATAAGTTGTAAGATATGTTTCTTTATTTCATAACCTTTACTATCACAAGAGGTCACTCAATCTATGAAGGTGACAGCTTTGGATATAACTTTACAACATTCAAAAGGGGCGACCCACAGTAAATTAAACTGCTTGTTCTTTTTTTGGGCAGTGGCTGTCAGTGTTTTTCATCTGTGGCTTTTCTGCAAACTAGCTGAGGTCTTGTAGCCTCATTCATCATGTAGAAAGGACTCTGGTGGAGCCCATTAAAAAATTCTCATGGACCACATTTTCCGAAGTGAAGTGCCTGAACCTATCTATTACACAAAGTCAGAAGGAACTGTAGCTGCTCCAAAATACATCAAGTCATTTGTATCCAGACCCTTGCTTGAAACTATGACACTAGCTCTTAACATTCCTTAGATGAATCACTCCAGACTCTGTGTTCTGATGCCATCTGAGCAAATTAATTACAACGTGTCACTCATATTATAAACTCAAACATAATGATTCATTGATTTTCTACATTCTTTTTTCACTTTTTAACACCAGAGAGGGGTAGCTATGAAGATCAATATGTAGAGCATAGATTCTTTCCAATGCTGAAAATAACTGCAGTTGTTATTCACAACTGCCTTAACACCAAAGGTACTTATTGTGGGACACCTAAGTCACAGAATCATAGAAGGTAATGGGTTGGAAGGGACCTCCAAAGGTCATCTAGTCAAAACCCCCCTACAACCAGCAGGGACATTGCTAACTTGATCAGATTGCCCAGAGCCCCATCAAGCCTGACAATGAATATTTCCAGGGATTGGACCTCCACCACCTTTCCAGGCACTCTGTTCCTGCAATCTAATGATCTTCTCGCAGTCATACCTGCTCTGGTGTCATAGCCTGACACTGCCAAACCTCCAGGTGAAATGAGGCTCAGTGATCCAAATGTTAGTCTCTTAACTTCATCCAAACATCTAACCTAGACAGGCTTCACAGAAGAGACCTCACAGTAGGTCAATATGAATACCTGACCTAGGATGATTTGGATGTTTAAAGTTCACCCAAGTTCATAAACAACTGGATAGGTTCACAGAAGAAATATCCAAACAGAATTGTCTGTGAAGAATCCTAGTGCTACAAAATGTAGTATTTCTGGCTCTAGGTGTCTTGGCTTCGAAGATACTGAAAGACAGAGAAAGAGTGTGGTATTCTTAGCCTGAAAATTTGCTGATAGATTGGCTCTAATTAATCACCTACCACTAATATGAATTAATGCACACTGTGATGTTGTGCACCAATGCACTACACCCATAAAATAGATAAGAACATCTATCAGCTTCTGACACTGTTAGCATAACACCAGCATCGTGTTGGGAGCCTGTCTATATGTCAAAACCACATTTTGGTGTCAAAACCCATTATATCACATTTCAGCATACCAAATTTTTTTGTTTTCTCTTTCTTATAGCTTAGCTGAGAAGCTAAATAAAAAACACCAGGGATAATAATAATAATTGTAAAAAAAGGTATATAACCTAATTTCAAATCATGATCTTTCCTACCTAGGACTCAAATATTCAAAGACTGAATGGGGAGGGGAGGTTCAGCCACATCCAAGCTACAGATGCCAAAGTCATTAGGAAAAGGCAGCAAGTATTTCAGGAGACAGTACAAAAGTCAGGTCAGACACCAGACAGGAGAAGAATAGAATATGTAACATAGGTCATTCTCGCGCATGGATAAGAACCTGAGGCAACAGCTATAATTAACTAGTACTAGAAAGCTGCGCTGACTTTCCTGCTGAAATAAATGGGCACAGATTTACCAAAGTCAGCACACCTGTGACACTTACACTGGCAGAATATTTGACCCACATACCCACAGGTTCCTCTAGACTCATTTTTGGCCTGCTAACTACACAATTTTCATCCATTCTGCTGCCAACCACCATGACTCCTGCTGCTTCCTTGCCACCTCCCTGCCTTTTTCGTATTAACCCCATTTAGAACCTATATTTGCCACTTTTCCTAAGGGACAGAAAGGTAGACTATCATGCCTCCTCTCAGAAAACGTCTGGGATGTATGTGCTTCAAAGTGAAGATTAAAAATGGTGTGGTGGAGTTAGTAAGATATTTTTAAAAAACAAGAAAGGGCAGTTACTGCTCAGCATAGGGGGAGGGAGGGTAGAAAGGTTAATACACGCCCTAGAACCGTTGCTTAAATTAAGTGTGACCTTTGAATGACACCTAGCAATAAGATTCACCAGATAGCATCTCAAATAGCCTCGGCCTTGCTTTTTTACTTTTTCCCCCTTTTATCCATTCAGTGAGTCCTGACTCCTGTTAAAGACAGCCGACATAAAAAGCTTAAACTCCAAAGCTTCAAAAGCTCCAGAGTGAAGAGGGATAGCCTCTTCCTGGGTATCCTTAGCAAGATGAACACTGTCATTAGTTATTTCCACACAGTGACAAACTGGAGAAGCTAGCTAAGCTGGTGATTCCTTCAAAGTTAGTGGTTTATATGAGTTTGAGTTCAGGTTTGAGCAGGTATTTTACCATGGCTGTAGCTAAAAGGCATGCAGCTGCATTCCACAGGGCTTTGATGCTAACTGTGGATGCACAGATACCAACATCAGCTACAAATGTGATCCCATGCAGATGTTAAATGGTATTAAGTGCAAGACATTTTTAGCTCCTAGACACAAGCATTCGTCTATACGTCTACACATAAGCAATTGACACTTGTTTTTCGTCACATTTTAAAAATCAAAGGAGAGGACCTGCTCAGATGACAGTCTCCTGTCTGTAGTGCATATTCACAACATACCCACTTGCTGTGGGTCTATTCAAGTTCAACATTTCTAATTCTATTAAATATTAACCCAGAGGATTAATGAAAGGCCAGGGATGTAAGCAACCAGGCACTTGGAAAAAGTCACTAACAATCCCTGCAGTGTCAGACTTGTAAGAGGCTCTTAAACTTGTAGGATTTCCAAGCACTTAAAAAATTCTGAATACCCACACCATAGCTAGCAATTTAAAGCTAATTATAAACTGACAAACATCATAAAGTCCAATTTCTAGAATCTGAATGGAATAATCCATCTCTAATTCAAGAAAATTGCCACACTTACTCAAGATAATTAAATATTATGTGCATGTATAATTAATAGATGTCTAAGCCATCCAGAACAACAAATCAATCTTCATTTAAATTCAAAACCAGAGGACATTAGATAGAATCTGATCGATGCAATCGCAGTTATTAGGGGTTTTTATATATCTCTCCAGTCCTTGAAAATGATTATTTGGAACCTCTTGGCACTGAGAAACTCTGTTTGCACTGAAGTTTAGAGTAAGCCCCCACCCCATGGGACTAAACATGACAATGGGTACTGACAGCACATACTAAGGGCTTTGAAAACTCCATCCTGATATTCCTCTCAAGACAGGTACAGGAACACAGAGTGGCCATTTTCATTTACAACAGTTTAGTTATAAGACATTTTGCATTCAAACTATCTGTACTTTTACAGTAGATGTAAGTATTCTACATATATTCCTAGGAAACACATTTTAGTAAGGTTACAGTTCAGATTAATGTGGGAAGCAGGCTGCCTTCAGCTCAGACTGATTACATTTTAAATGGGGCTTCAGTGCATAATGATTAATATTTCACCATAATTATTTGTTCCAATTAAATGTAGCATGATTAAGTGGCATTTTCCCCTGTGCAGCTAAGCTGCATTTTTTTTTTTTTCAAAAGAAACCTAACGAAAAAATTAATTAAGGGATGTTTGACTTGCTTATTTTGCAATTTAAACTGCTCTTCTTTTTTCAATTGCTAATTGAGAAATTTAATTTCTCCACTGTAGTTCTATTGTCAACAAAAGGGGCTGCAATCTGATAATTAAAAAGAAAAAAAGACTGATGCTTTCCACAAACCTAAAAAAAAATAAATATGAGATTGGTAGTATCAAGCCTGAATAAAAGCTCCTGCTGAATTGGTCACTGACTTTACATTTTAAAATTATTTATCAGTGGTTGGTTTATCATCAAATACAACAGCAGAAAAACACAGACCATTAACAATTCTGTTATTTGAAAACATAAATATAAATACATTAACATGAATGTTTTGGAAAAAAAATATTTCCAATTTTTCTTATACAACAATGTTGTTGATAGATAAAGAGATTTCACCCCTATATAATAAAGGAAAAAGCAGATACCCAAAAGCATAATTGTTATTGCCGTCCAATGTAGATGCTGCAACAACAACATAGACCCATAAAATTCTGGAGCCGCCACATCCCTGGACACATTTAAAAGTCAAGTAGATACAGTGTTCAAGGAAGCCTATGGCTTTTTAACAGGAGAACTTTTACAACTGAGAAGTTCTAACTCACTCTGGAGTTACCTTCCCTTGGATATTCATTATATTCTGGCTGATATTTTTAAACCTGCCTATGGGATTTGGATGCCCAATTTCCATTAAAATTAATGTAAATTAATGGGAAATGAGTAACCAAATTAATTAATTGAATTAAAATTAATGAGAGGTGGGCATCTATATCCTTAAGGCAAGTATTAATATTTCAGCCAGTGAGTTTTAGGACAATGCCTAGACATAAATACATTCTTGGGATATGCACTGACTTATAGGAAATATGGGAAGGTAGTTTTTTTTCAAGATGTTTCAAAATAGAAACCAGTTCTGTCAATCATGACTGAAATTTCTCAATCAATGACTGATGCTAAAACATGATAGACTAAAACCCCCTTATGTATCTATACCCACATCCTAGGCAATGGCTGTTCATAATTCAGCTTAATTCCAGATAATAAGAGCTATCAGAAAATGATTTAGAGCTGCAGTTTGATTTTTCAGGAGGGACTGTCATAATATATTAAAACATTAGTATATACTATTACTCAGAACATCCCACAGATTTCACTAACTGTCACTGCTAGAATTATTATTTTATATTTCTAAAATATATTGATAATTTCCTTTTAATATATTTAAAGCTACTCAATTTCTCCTCACGCACCCTACATAGTAGTCCATAAAGTTTACAGGTCAGTGATAAGCTGGTTAGTAATACAAATCATGGATTTATATTGACATTGGGTGTAGTTTGGTCTCCTACTGTTTGCTGACAACTGAAATCACACAATAATGAAAATATTTCCATTATCTGTATAATTCCAGCTGATTTTTCTTAACCTTGTTTTGCAGTTCATAGAGTGACTTTCGATTCACCAAAACACTTTTAAAACTCCTTTTTCTGGCCACAGCACTTTCATTTGCACTGTAGTGAAGGAGTTCTGTGTATTCAGGGACCTCACTACCACAGAAGATCAATTATTAAAACAAATTCATTTCTTGCCAAAGCAAAGATGTCATAATTCACTGACACAAACAATTCTCTTGAGAGATGAAGGAATGGCAAACGTGTAACCATTTCATTAAAGAGTAGAACTTTCTATGAAATAAATGATCTGAAGGAACTACTTAGTATGGATGTAAACATAATTGGACTAAGCAGCATGTAACACACATCTTGGCACTGAAAACATATCATTTAATAAATTTTATAAGCGTTTTCATTTGCACAGGATGTCAAAGAACAGATATTTTTGAATAGTTGGAAAGGAAAGGTACAACTTTATACAAAATTACAGCTTTCACATTATATCTTATGAATGGGGATGTCATTTTAATGCCAGTTTTTTACACATCTGCCTTGAAACATGCTGGTTTATGCACCCAGATTCCATGGAGTTTTAGGCTAATGAAGTATGACAGAATACATTCCTGTTACAAATACCTGCAGATCAGGATATCCTTGCAAAAATAATTTCATTGGGACAACACTCGCAGACTAAAATACTGTTTACTTCTCTTTTAAACCATCCTGTCTCTTAGAACAAGACAACAGCAATGGTCACTTAAGTACTGCAGAAAAATTTGTTTTGGTAGAACATCATGAGTTCCTTCATGCCTTTCAAAGAGTCTGTTCATCTTCCATGACCAAAACAGACTCATTGGCAAAACAGCCCCATGTCCCAAAATCCTGGATGTACCCACAGCACGACCAATTCTTAAGTCCCACAGGAGAAAGTACAGATTCTGCCCTCAATACATCCTGCTCAGAAACAGAACTGAGAGGAAATTGATTATTTTTAATTACTATTCCATATGGTAGACACTCAACTGCTGTACAAAGAGGCCACCATGTTATCCTGCCAGATAAAGTGAGTTGAAATGCTAATTGCAAATTCATTGCCCAGAAAATTTTCTTATTTCTGTTTTACTTCAGTCCCTCACAAAAGCGCCTCTTATAGCAGCTGTGACAAGTGATAATAGACTGGTTGGTTGGTTTGTTTTAAATGACATTGACTGAACAGCCTAGTACAACATAGCCTATAGGTACTTCTTCCTGCCACATACAAACACAAACCCAATAATAGCTGGTAGAAAAAATAAAAGTTAACAAAATTATGAGAGGTTTAGGAAAAAATGCAGACAAAGGTTTATTAGGCATCCCATTATGACCCATAAAACCCATCGTTACTGGCAAAGTCTGTTCACTACCCTGAAGCTTTCACAGCTCTTTCCTTCTGCTGTGCGTTTATTATTTTCTAATTTATCACCACGCACATCTAAACAAGGTTGTGTCATATTAAGCACTTTAAAGGATTTACATTATATATCCATTACTGTTGAGTGTCATTAATAAAACCACTGCTAATTTTAAATAAACTCTAAAGTTTCACATAGGAACTAGTGTGAATATGAAAGTTGAGAAAGAAATCAGATTTATAATGTCATAAAAGATAATTACAGAGAACATTATCAAGGCAAAATTTCTACTGTACTCCTTGTAATTAGCGTCCAAGGAACTATTTAAAACTTCTGCTTCTTCTAGGTAAGATAACATAGTGAGTCAGATGAAACACAGCACAACTCATTGACTTAACTCAGGTATTCATAGGTTTTGATGATGGCAAAAGGCACATGCTGGCTTTTGGAGAGTTGTTTTTTGTGCTACAGGACTGTATGTTAAGATACAATTTAAATATAAATGCTGTGTTATAATATTTAATATCTTAGACTCATAGAATTTCTTATGAAGGACCCTTAAAGATAATCTACTCTAACCTCTTGGGCAGGGATGCCTCTCAACTATAAATATTTATGTACTCCTCAGCTAATTTTCCAAGAGAATACAGTGCTTAGTGTAGCACTACATACTGAAGATGATACAGCTTTTGCAGCTAGGAAAAAGGGTCCAAATTAGCTTTCACTCACATGTCAGGCTTAATAAGTGAAAAGTTATTTCTAAGTTTTAAGATCATCTGATCAGGAAATATTGACACATACCAGCTGCAAACTCCAAATAAATCCTACAGTCCTCAGATACAATAATCTAAGGAGAAACCTGAAATCTACATTACGAAATTACAATTGTGGTCTAGGATTTACTTAGCCAATTATAAAAGAGAGAAATCTAGAGATGTTTCCTCTAATGCGGCAGATGTTAGTCAGATTTTGACTGTTTTGTGGGTCGAGAATCATCATCTGAATTCCCTAGGTTTCTTCACCTTTACCATTCCCTTGTGGAGAGATGGAGAAGCCTCATGCTGCTGGACTAGGTTCTTCACCCTTCACCTGCCTCTGCCGCTATGTTGATGTTGCCAACCCCCTTGAGACCTGTGTCACCTCTGACTGTCTGGCAGGAGCAGACATCCTCCATTCACCCTATGATGATGCCATTTTGTCACAGCCATATTCTACTTGAAAACTGTTCTTTAACCATGGTAGCTGCACACAGATTTTTAATCACTCCCTTTTAATATGTTTATTGAGATAAACAGGTAAAGAGATTCCCACTTCCTCACTGACTTGCAGTTCTGGGCTGTCTAGATGCAAGTTTTCTGCACTGATGAAAGAGATCTCAGTGCACAACATTTCTTTTGTGACTGTCTCTGAAGTGTAGGTCTATCTGGTTCTCTGCAGTTGTGTTCCTGGATGGCCTTAAGCTGTTGTTCATAATAAGAGAGAATCATAGAATCATTCAGGTTGGAGAAGACTCTTGAGATCATCAAGTCCAACCAATAACTCTATTCCACCAGTTCACCACTAAACCCTATCTCTAGGCGCTGCTAGCACCCACTGATAACATTGTTCACACTAACTCAGTGAGCTACTGACATGTATTTTACATGAGATTTTAAGAAATGAGGAAAACTACTTTCTCAACCAATTCACATCACCACCACCCTGAATTCCCACGGAAGGCTGACAGGGTTGAGATCTACAACAGCAGCATCTCTTGGGAATGAGGAAGTGAAATGTCTATAGATGTTAAAGTGTTCCAAATCCAGACAGATCTGTAGGGATGGCACTGACTTTCACCGAGTCATTACAAGTCTGCAACAAACCTCCAGAGACCTTTATTTACTATAGCATTATTCTTCCTGGAGCCTAGATAATTGGAACAACCCAATTTATAGTCTCTCTGACAACAGTTAGATGTGTTGGGGTGTTACAGTGGACCTATGACATGACATATCAGTAAACTGCATCTGTATTTGAGAAAAGGTTAAAACAAAGCCCAATCTACATTTACCCTAGAGAATTTTATGCTACTTTCCAAACCACAGACCTGTCCCATATTTCACCCTGGCTGCAAACACCAAGTGATTTATTAACTGCATGTGCTCCTCAGATATTTCTTTCCAGCTGTTTCAGATATGCACATTGTTTTTCCATTAGTAAAACATTAGACACTGTCCACAGGAAATCACTGCAAGATCATTTCAGTGACCATGTTTGAAAGGCTTCTCTTATTGCCTGCTTGCTGGATGTCTAGTCCTGTGCACTGGGGGCACTTTCAATTTAATCTGGTCAAGGATATGCATTTGCCTTCTGCAGGCAACACTATTAGCTGTTGCAGCTCCATCAAATACACTGGATTTCATAGGGGTTGGAAAAACTGCAATGATACGAACTAATAAGTGTCTTCACACCTATAGTGCTCGTCCTCAGCCTCTTAAAAATAATAAACAGAAAAACAGCCAGAGAAATACTGATGTTATTTAAGTACCATGATACATTTTCATCAACAAAGTATTGGAGGGAGGATGCCAGATTATATGTATAAGGCCAAGAAAGGGATCTTATCTATGTAGAAAACTCAGTATGTTAAAAACTCAGTATGTTAAGAGTTACTTTGAGGCCTTGCTGCTCCTGCTTAGGTCTCAATAAGAAACCAAGGTTTATTTTGTTTATTTTGAGACCACTTCATTCTTTCAGGATCTTCATTTTTTTGATTACAAGCTTATCCAACAGTCAATCATTTCTCTTTCACCTCATTCATTACCTTGTCACCAAGACACAAGTTCAGTGTGAGCATAAGACAGAAAGGGTTTATAAATTTATTTTTATTAGACACATGCCTTGAAGGCTCAGGAAATGTTAAGTTTGCTGTGTAAATGCTGAAGGTATAAATAACATCATAGTCAGCGCCTCAGAAACCTTATAAAGTCAACATAATGAGAACTGTAATATGATCTTTTTATATAGGAGCATCTCATGGAAATGGTGGTTTGTTGGGTTTTTTTAAACAGTACTTCAGTTCAAAAAGCAGTTCAATTTGAAGTTAGAGCTAATTAGGTTATTCAAGTTAAGTTACTTTTTCTAGAAAACAGGAGTAATAAAAAAAAACATTCTTGTTAAGGTTTTACTATTTATTCAGGTGAAATATATGTTTCAGACATTTCTTGGATGAAATAAAAAGGGATATAAAGGCAGAAAGGAACTTCAGAAACAAAATTCAATTGTTGAGATGAACCTATTTCTTCTTGAAGTTTTTATATTTGTTTGTCTTCCCTGTTTTAGCAACTATTTCTTCCTGGTTAAACATCTCCTCTCTATTGCATGATTTTTCATTTTAGCAAATGGACCAAAACAATCCACTTCAGTGTCCTTCTAAAACCTTTGGAGTCTCAGAAAATTCCACGCAGAGAAATTGAGCAACTTGCCCAAGGTCACAGAAATAACTAGGAAATTATCTGAGTCACAGTCCAATGGCTTAGATATCCTCCCTCAATAGACCTCATTAATAAAAACTGGCTGAATTATATTAATAGAAATTAATTTTGTCCAGGCTGGAGTTGAGTATGAGGGGAATATAATACCACTGCTACTGATGGTTCTCTGTGGCATTTCTAATGCCTAAGTATAATACATACTCAGAGGTCTGTGACGCTATGACAAGTGAAAGGTCTCACATGAGCATCAATAGAAGAGAAAGATGAAATATGTAGGTTAATAGGCACTCAACTACAAATCAGTTTTCATGTGTACTCCGATCATGCAGTAGAACTTGCTTTATTTGTCTGGCTGTGGCAGGGGTATTAATACAGACTAATTCTCATCTCTAATAGTTAATGGCTTTAAGTTGTTATGTTCCATGGTATAACAGATGGAAATCATTTAGCATCTTTGAAAATCATATTCCAAAGCATCCTACCAAAGTAACAGGGCTACAGTCAGTGTCCAAAATTAAGTAGTCACATCCATTCAAGTTTATCACTTTACAACCATAGTGAGAAAGATAGTATTTCCAGTGTCCTGTTCTGATTTCATGTTCTCCATCACAACCATTACTCAAAATTCATAGGCTACTCCTACTAATCATTAATAATTACTAAGTTAAATATACAAAACTTTTGAAAGTGACAGAAAAGAGAAAAAAACACTCAAAATACGCGAGTCTTCATAATTTCCCAGGGCCCATAATTAGATTTCTTCAGTAGTGCCCACAAACTGTAAATCAATAACCACTGACACTTTCAATAGACTGACTAATTCCCAAATATAAAGACTCTCACACAGATGACAATATAAAGAAATATGCAGCTTATGATTCTTGCAGGTGATTTAACACAAGATTTATTCCCCAAACACATAAAACTTTGGGGAAATACTTTCTAACACCAATTTCAGAAACTTGTGAATTCAGATCTCCCCATCTGTATCTATAATTATAGGCCTCTGTCTGTATATGTTGTGACTATAAATAATATCAGAAACAAAAAATCTGGACATAATTCCTTTATCAGAACAGAAAATGTGCACAAGCTTTCTTTAAATGTACTACAACACGCGACCCTACCTGAAGCTCTGTCCACTCTCATAAACAAGGAAGTAATTACATTTTTACACTCTGTAGCACTGACTCTGCCCTCAAAAGACAGTTCTCACGCCATTATAGGATCATAGGATCATAGGATCATAGGATGTTAGGGGTTGGAAGGGACCCAAGAGATCATCGAGTCCAACCCCCCTGCCGGAGCAGGACAAAACTATCTAACACAGATCACAGAGGAACGCATCCAGGCGGGCCTTGAAAGTCCCCAGAGAAGGAGACTCCACGACCTCCCTGGGGAGTCTGTTCCAGTGCTCTGTGACCCTCACAGCAAAGAAGTTCCCCCTTGTGTTGAGGCGGAACCTCTTCTGCTGCAACTTACACCCATTGCTCCTTGTCCTATCACAGGGAGCAAGTGAAAAGAGCCTGTCCCCTCCCTCCTGGCCAGCCTTCAGGTACTTATAAACATTTATCAAATCTCCCCTAAGTCTTCTCTTCTCCAGACTAAAAAGCCCCAAGTCCCTCAGCCTCTCTTCATAAGCCATGCCCTCCTGTCCCCTAATCATCCTCGTAGCCCTCCGCTGGACCCTCTCCAATAGATCCTTGTCCCTCCTAAACTGGGGGGCCCAAAACTGAACACAGTACTCAAGATGAGGCCTCACCAGGGCAGAGTAGAGGGGGAGAAGAACTTCCCTCGATCTGCTGGACACACTCCTCCTAATACACCCCAGGATCCCATTGGCCTTCTTGGCCACCAGGGCACACTGCTGTGCCATGGTCAACCTGTTGTCCACCAGGACCCCCAGGTCCCTCTCCACAGGACTGCTCTCCAGTAGATCACCTCCCAGCCTGTACTGGTGGAGTTCGTTATTCCTCCCCATATGCAGGACTCTGCACTTGTCCCTGTTGAACATTAAATGAGTCCTAAAGTAATTTGTATTCTACAGTGATTCTGCAATTTCTCATTTCCAGTTCCACAAACAAAATTCCTCAGTAGAACTGGAGATTTTGAGACAGGCTTTTTCACAACGATGAAATAATTTCTAGGTATGTCTCAGGCATGAATTATTCTGATTTCTACATCTCAGCTGTAACAAACACGCACAAGCTGTGTTCTGAGCCCAAACTTACTCCTACTACAACACCTGACTGCATAAAGTTCATGTTCATTCATGTCAGCTGGTAGAAAATCTGGGATTCAAAATTACTGTCGCAATTACTGTTTTTTTTATGTGATTATAACAGGTTCTATCATAAGTTCTTCTAAAAGGATAAGGTTTCTTCTATTAAAAAAAAAAGTACTATTTTCCTCTTGTTCCATCTATATTTAATCATTTATTTTCAATCTCTATTTCACCATCAATTTCTTTTTTTAGAATGACTTTAAACCCAACGCAACTTTTCCAACCCAAACCATTCTACGGTTTTATGAAAGAACATGAAAACTTAGATGTTCCTATTTTCATGTAAATATATATCCAGGTTGCAGGTAGCACGGAAGGAACTTCCACAGTAATTGTCGTATCAATTTCTTCCTCCCAAAGTAATTAATTACTGAAGTCATTACCTAAAAGACCTTCCTTACCTTGCCCCACATCAGAGCAGGGCTTTGTTTCCTCTTGGAAAGCAGTGATTTGGTTAAGACTTTTAATCTTAAACCTACTAAATTGTGATAACAATTAGGTTGATTTCCTTCCCTCTGCAAATGCTATACAAAAACCCATCAATCAAGGTGTATCTAATTACAAAACTAAGTTAAGAGGTGTTAGAACAAGATGGCTAAGATTCTCAAGAGATTGGAGAATTGAATTGGTACTTCAGACATATCAAATTAGTTAATGATTTGGGGACCTTTATTCTGCAAGAGCATGTAAATTAAAAAAGAATAATGAAATTCATTAAAGCTTGGTAACATGAAGAAAGGAGGACATTTGGGCCCCCCTGCACGTAGTTTCTGAAAGCTGCTTTATCTTAGCAGAATGACATGAAGCTTGGTGAGGGGAGCACTTTTTTATCTGATTTCAAATTCGAGATGACCATGGTCTGCATAGCTATCAAAAAGAGCCCATCTTGAACTGTTTTGCACTCTTACAGGCTGCTGAGGCTCAGCTTGCTACAGACCCTTTGTTTAGTGCATTGACTTAATCTTTGTGCATCCAGGGAGCTTGGGGTTGGGGGAGGCCAGCAAGTAGAAAATTTCTGGAGAAGTGAAATATAAATGCTCTGGAAGACATCCCATCACTGTGAACAGAGAGAGACTGTCAGGATAAAGGAGTAGTGTAGTACCCGCCTTTACAGCAGCTGTAGGACACTCCACACCTGAGGAGAAGTTTATTTAAACCAGATGGCTAGAAACAACATTTGCACTAATCTTACCTTCATTGACTTTATATTAAGATGCTGTTTTATAAATCGAGTTTACTGCTTACTCTTGTGCGTTCATTTTCTAGCAGAGTCCATAAAGCCAATTCTGAATCAATAAATGGAAAGCAGCAGCATTCTTTGCATTAAGGAATACACCACCACCTTTGAACAGGGTTGGAGATGTCTACATACATTCAACTTCAAGTGGCAGGTAGTTTGGTAGAACATTTTAGCCCTTACCCTGCATTGAGTCCTTTTAAAACATGACGTTGTGTTCCAATTTCTAATTAACCTTCAGTCTGGGAATTATTCATGCTTTAGTGAAGTTCCTGATCAACACAGGTTTTAGCAATATTTATGAAGTGTACTACTGTAAAGATGGATAGAAAAATACTCTGTTGCTGCAGTTGAGGGATTTATAAATATATATTGTTTTTAAAGGCAGTAGAAAATACAGAACCTAAATATTAATAAGCACTCGGATGGTGGTTTTAGATGAGGAAAAAATGGTCAGGTGATTTCCTTGCATAGTCCCCAGTGTAGTTCCTCAGTAATGCTGTTGATAACAACTGATATAGTTCCTCTGAGTAAGGTAGAGGAATTCCACATTACGACAGTCTCAGAACCTGATCCATAACACAGGTGAAAATTTAGTACGTGCCAATATGTGGCATTAATTATTTTTATCCTGGCTACTGTCTAATGGCTCACCTTTCAACATATGCTCTGCTTTGCATGGCTTCCAGAAAGATTCTTTTTTCAAGAGTGCAGATATCTGCTTGAGATAACCTCAGAGTTCAAAAGGTAAGTGCAAGTTTATTACCTGAATCAAGCTGTCAGAGGACATCAGACACTAAACAAAATGCTTTCTGGTGGAGTTTCTGCTAACCCCTTTCTCAAACTCTTCTCACAAACACTTGGGTGGGTAAATGATTGTGGATGGTAGCAGGTGCTTTAGCACCAGAGCTGCTCCAAATGTCAGGCACTGAATGGTATGGCATGTTTTTAAGGGCCTGTTGTGACTAAAGGTTTAAAATTGTGTTTATCTTTGTTTTCCTTCAGTAGAATCCTGAAATGTTGAAAACATGCTTCAGGGAGGGATTCTTACCAGGTTTCCACCTGCAAGTCCATGGGTGTTACCATTCTTCTGTGGTCCTGCGGAATTATCTCATCGTCTCATAAATAACATTTCTAATTTACTGCCCTAACCCTGAAGGTTCAGGATGCTGCTGAGGTGGTTTTGTGGTAATCCTGAAAAGACCAGACAAATTTTGCAGAATTGAATGACATAATCCACCTCTAATTTCATTTAATTTATACCACAGTCATCTTTTTATTCGCATCCACACTGCTGATGACCTGGGGATAACCCGTTTCAGTCAGATACTTTTGCAGTACGTGGTTGCCTAGGGTTACCAACTAACATAACAAGATGTATTTCCAAGCATTTTTTCTTTTTAAAATCAAAAGCAATTATTTAAGTACCTATTAGGATCACATTTGACCCAGGTGTTTCATACATGGGGATTTAGAGTCTAAGCAGGAAACTACCCACACAACTGTAGGACCTGCTTGAAAAATAATGATTAGAGAAGCAAAAAATAACCATAATAATTGAATCCATTAAAGAAAAACCAAGAGAACAAGTGAGAAAATTAATGCAGCCAACGAAATTAACTTGCATGCAGGGTTTTTATGATGGATGAAGTATTTATTGAAAGTGGCTTGAAGAATTTCAGCCAATGCAAGTAGTTGTGGGTTTGTGGCAGCTGCAGTTTTAAACATCTGCCATTTTCCTAATTAAATACATTTAGGAAAATTATTACAAAAGCCCATTTCTGGTACCTTTGGAACTCACCCAGGAAACAACTGCTGAGTAACCAAACTAACTGTTAATCTGAAAAGTAGAGTTCATTCCCTAAGCACATTGTTCTGCCATCCACCACCTTGACTTCTAGGAAAACAGATACTTCTCACTTGAAAATTCCTTTTCCAGCCCCAAACCTGGAGTCCAACCTGTTGCAAGGGTTGTGAATATTATCCTAGTATTATATAGGGATCAGGAACTAGATTAATTTAGAAGGTTAGACTCCAAGTGCCTGTCAGATTCCACTATATTATTTGCTCTTAATTTATTAAAATGCTTTAACTCCCTGGGTGCACAAAGACTGTAACTTGAGCTAGTCTCTTCCCTTGCACTGTTTGTTCCTAGTGATTTCTTAATCTTTAATGCCACTTTGTGCTTTCATGGCTTTTTTTTTTTAAGATGACATGATAATTGCTGACAGTGAACGTTGGCAGCCCTAGGCAGTATTAAGTCACTTTGTAGTCAAAATTCTGCCCTATTCCTTGCAATTGGTGCATGGTTCTTGAAATAAACGGGGGTTTTCCTAAAAAAAAGACAAACAGCATAATGTTCAGAAAAGCATCAAGTCAGTCATACCACAATTATTTTTGACAAACATTCTTTTGTAACCTAGGCTGTCAAGTGACTGAAACCTTTCTGCATGTGTTGTGGAATCAAAGTGAGGTATTCCTACTGATTTCAGATGGGTTGGAACAGACCTGTGCTAAACGAAACCTTTTTTCTTCTGAGTTCCAATGGACATATTTCCTCATCTTTAGAATCCAGTTTGCAGAAAGCAGTGCCTCAAGCCTTTGTTAACACAGATGAGCCCTGAACAGACATCCTGAAAGAAAGACTCAAGAAGGCTCATAATCCTATAAGAGAACAGCTGAAGCCTGTGTAAGTTGTTCCATTTTCTTTCAGTAAGGAACTTGAGAACAGCGAGACACGTATTCTCACCGGCATTAGTTCAACCCCTCAGACAAAAATTTCAGTCAGAATAAACTTTCATTTCCCCACTTTTTTGATATTTTTTTCATTTCTTTCTATGGAGACAAATCACACACAAGAAAAAATTGAATTACATTAGAGTAACTGGCCTGATACACTCTAAGGAGGTAAAGGTACCCCACGTTTGTTTTTATCAAACTGGTCTCTTTAGCCTAAAGCTATACCACACTTGTATTTTTGAGATAATTCACTTTGAGACTAAGAGGAATTTTGAGAAAAATGTTAGAGTAGATGAGTATAAACTAATAATCCCACTAAATTTTATTGGCATTTTTGTCATGATTTTGTGCGCTTTCTGATAAAATAACACTCTGTTGGGTATTTTTCTTTGAGCCTGTTTTTTAATAATTATTTTAGAGTCACGCAAATGATTAGGCTTGATGTACCTGTGGAGAGGTGTTGAACTTCTTTCAAGTTTCATAAAACATATCTTTATTATAAGCATAATGCTCTTTCATTCACACATTGACAGTCACCAAGACTATAAAGTGAATTTGTATGATGTCTTACCACTTGAAACAGATATAAAATTATATACACATAATTGTAAATATATAATTACATACATTTTATAAGTAGAACATATAATATTCTAGATATAATTAGAATATATTTATATATAACACATACCACATAAATGCACATTCTGCATTTAACAGTGCAACTTGTCATGGACTGAAGCTACTGGCAATGCCCAAAAATATCAGTTGTTGCAAATATTTCACACTATCAAAGATAAAAAGAAATCATTTTAAAACAATATTACCTCAGCTGGAAAATGCAATGTTTACTGCCAGAAAGGCTTAATTATTGTTAGTTCTATTTTATACTAGTGTGTCAGGCACTTCTTCATAGGTTAAAGGCATCCTACGCTTTATGACTAGCATCAACTGCTTGTGCTACTAATAGAAAGGAAAGCACTGGAGTTGCTTCATGACGAAAAGGTGATGTACTTTTTTAATATTAGTTTTTAAAATGTATATTTTTTAAAATGCAGCAACACCATGTGATAAACTTCCTTCCTAGCAATAAACAGATGACTAAGCAAGCTTTTCAGTGACAATATGGCCCTGAATCTGGGCTTGATGCTGGTTCTGGAGAACAAATGGAAAGAGAGGGAAGGGGAAGGGAAAGGTAAGAAGGAAAAGGAAGTGGAAACCAGGTGGGGAAGGGGAAGGAAGGTCACACAACATATCTTTTTATCTGCCTAAAACTGATAATGCCTTTGAAAAATCCTTCCGGAGTTTGCTTTGAAAGGTGCATTTTATTTCATTACAAATCTGAAAGGGGCAGAACAAGATGGGAAACTGCAATTCCAGAAAAAGAAATCAATTTCCATATGCAAATACGAACAATAAAAAAAAAGAAATAAACCACATTCCACTTCATTTTCTTGGATACTTATCATTCAGATTTTCTGTTTGTTTCTCCATTTCAGTACAATCTTCTGCACGCTCAAAAAGTGGAAAGTTTTATATTTGGGACAACTGACGTATGTGAAGGATTTGGTTTTTGCTTCCTATGCTGTTTATAAACATTATTGTATAAAAATTTGTTTCGCCAAGGGCAAACATTACCTCTGGAAGGAATTCAGCTTTCGTGAGGAGGGAAGCAGTATTTCAGGAGCTATCTACAGCATTTCCATTATCCGCAGGTACATTACGCAGATCTCCAAGGTTACATGCTCTCCAAGGCGCATTACTGAATATGTGCAAGGTTTCCATTTTCCTGACAGGAACAATTACAAATGCCATGCAAGAATAATTTCACGCAAAGAACTGAAACAGGCACCAGAAATTCTCTCAGGTAGCAGTTACAAATGCTTGCGCTAATGCAACTGCTGCAAAACAAAAGCACTGACTAGTAAGCAGGTAGATATTTATAGTTTTCTTAAGAACTAATTATATGATTATTTCACAAAAGCACATGAAGCAGGTATTATTTGAGGTGATAACAGTTGTCTTCAAAGTTTTAGCGCTATCCCTTGTTTGCTTCGATACCAGAACTCCCCCTCCCATGTCTGTTCCAGTAATGCCAGTAAGGACTGTCAAGTGTTCAGACTGGCACACATCAGACCAGAAAATATTAAAAAACAAACATACATGGAAAAGAGAACTTTGCTTTGGGTCTTTGACACGTACAAAGCTGAAGAGTCAACACAAGTTCACTGAGTGGGATCGGATAACTACTCCCCCTTTTTGCTGACTCAGCACTGCATTTGTGATTCATAACTAAGTGGCAGTAGATGCAGAATGCCCATGTTATTCTTTTTCAGGAATATTCAACCAGATATTTTATGACATATCTTGAAATACAGCGCTATGAATAAAACATGCTCTTTTCAGCTATGATTTTGTTTCAACCAGAGGATACGCTAGCACCATAGATTCATTTTTAATTTTGCTCTGGACAGCTACAGGATATTTTGGAACTTCCCCACCACCACCACCAATTTTTCCCCTCAGCTTTTGTGTCTGTGCAGTGTGGAACAGCCAAGCAGAACACTTCTTTAATAAAACACAGAACTAGAGCAGGGAAGATATATAAGCAGGTGCTAACATAACTTATCTGAACCAGCCTGTGGTTGCACCAGAGGTTACTGACATTGAAAATAGGCTGGGAAAAAAGGTGCAACTCAGAGCTCATAAAAGTCATGCAACATGTGATCCTAAGACAGGGTTAATGGAAAAGCCTTTCCCACCATCAGTTCGTTTCCCTGGACTTTAGTCTATTTTCTGTCATATTCCACTGGATTGTGTGTTCTTTAAGGTTAACCTCTTGATATTCCCCTCCTGCCAACTAGTTGATGCAATAAAATTTTCCCATGAAAAATACAATCTCATCAAAACAGACATGTCTTTCTAGAAGCAGCACAACATAACAGCAACAGAGTCAATAGGAAGCCCGCAAGGGTTTAGGATGCAGTTTATGATTCATGCAGTGGAGAGAAATGTTAACTCCACTATGGGAGAGATGCCATTTCAACTCTATCTTCTGCTTGACTCTGGAAAGAGCCTTGAAGCTATACATGATCTCCTTAGCTAATGGCCACTGCAGGCTGTGTTGCAGTAGGCAAATTCTTTCCAAGTGTGAAGTAACAGTTTTCAAAACAGACCTGTTTTCTTCACTGCAGCTGTGCTGAGCAGATGCCTTCAACTTCATCAGCTTAAAGTTAGGCAGGTATTTAATTACTGGAGAAGGTAGCTGCATACTTCACATTTCACACAACTATTCTCACAAGTTTTAGGAGTAAAAATATTTTCCTACAGTAAAAGTACCATTCTGAAACACCCCCCAGCCAGCCACAACAACAAGAGTGTCCCTTAGAATTACAGAATGGTTTAGGTTGGAAGAGAGCTCAGATCATCTAGTCTCAACCCTTTGCCATAGGTAAGGACACATCTCACCACAAAAAGCTGCCCAGAGCCTCATCCACCCTGGCCTTGAAAACATCCAGGGATGGAGCAGCCATGACCTTGCTGGGAAACCTGTTCCAGTACCTCAGCACCCACACAGGAAGAGATTTCTTCCAAAGATCTCATCTAAATCTGCCCTCTTTTAGCCTGAAACCACCCCCTTGTCCTATCACTAGATGCCAAGTATTAGTGAAGAGTGTTGATCAAAGAGTGACAACTAACATGACTTTTCAGGCAGAGGTAGAAATGATTTCTGGAGTTGGGGTGGTTTATCCTTTTGTCATAATTTCTCTCTTCTCTAACCACTCTTCTTCAGGATGTTGACATTTTTAAAGTTCTCTTTGGATTTTGAGCGCTTTTTTTTTTTTCATGAAACAGCTTTTGTGTGAAGATTCCCACACCTTAGCTCCTGACACACAATGCAATATTTCTCAAACACTTTATTAAAAACACAGCACTATTCAGAAGGACATAATGGTCACACTGCTATCTCAGGATAAAAAAACCCCACATGTACGTTTTACTTTGTTAAAAAAGCAACTCTTCAATAAAGTGTTTAGCAGGATAGATGATGAGTCAGCCCCTATGGAGTCGTAGCCAGCAGTAACATTTCTTAGCTCCTTAAAGTCTTTGAGCCATTTTGAAACCTCCAGATACTTTATTCTTGTGCCATTTTCTGTAGCAGTTTTCATACAGTTTCCACATTTAAACACAGTTACAGAAACTTTAGACACAAACTTGAGATGCAATTAAATACTAACTGACCTGTTTCAAAGGCTAAAGCCACACAGTTCTCATATAAAGAGAAAAATATGTAGAATTGTGACGTAGGAAGACACCTCCCAAGTATCTACTCACATGTCCTGTGTATCACTCACTTGTCTCAGCTTGCTACTACCCATGAACTCACCCGATGCATACCATGGCATCACTCAGGTCAGTGATAGAATGTTAAATTTGACACCAATACCAATCCCCAAGAGACACCACTAGTCTCAGGCTGACAGATTGTTGTCCAAGTGAAGGGCACTCAAAGTCACACATGAGTTTTAAGTTTACTGAGGAAAGAGCAGTCAGGAACAGGAGTTAAACTGTAGAACTCCCACTGTAAAAATAGCATCTAAATAAACAGGTTTCATGAGACTTTCTTCACTGTCCCCTCTCAGCTACTGCAGAATTGCAGCTACAAGGTATTTTCCAGTTTCACAGGAAAGAGTGCTCTCTGCAAAACTTCTACAGACAAAACAGTCTGTTTTCAGGAAAAACACCTTTTAGATAACAACATCTAGCACCTCTTCTTCAAACTATGCTTTTTCCACAAGCAAAGACAGTGGGAGCTTCATAACCTTTTCAAGTAACTTTAGGTGAAACTCTTTGATGGGGCTCCACCTCCAACCATCTGGACAGGATCAAGCAACTTAACTGCTTCGGAATTGTGATTTTGGCCAATAACCTCACGCCTCTACATAGAGAAGAGGTCCGGCTTAATTTGAAACCCACAAATCCATTCACTGCAGGGATCCTTAAAGGGCAACCTAACTGAAATAATTCAAACATTGCCTTCAAAGCTTTTTTCTTCCGTCTGCAGTCGCAAAGCACACAAAAATGGAATTTCAAAAGAAATCAGTAATGATAAATAAATGCATTGTTGACCTAACCTTTAGCCCCTCTTCACACATCTTCCTTATTGGGATGAAAAAAACCAGACTGAACCAAATACGTAACTCCATTTCAACTAGCATGTCTTTGAAACATGTATGCCATTATTTTGTGCTTTCTGCACTTCCTGTGATTTAATGCTACTCATTCAAGTAGGATGCGATCACAGAGAGTTTGATCTGTACATAGAGGGATAAATACCTCCCGCTTTCTCCACAAAAGAACAGCTGAGTGAGCTTCACAGTTTGGTTACAGTGCTTTGACATCTAAATGGAAATTTATTCCAAGTAATTCATTAGTATTAAAAAAAGTTACTTTTCAGATAAAGGCTGCCCATTGTCATCTCATGTAGCTAACAGAGACATTCCAGTGCTAGACAAAAGCTTCTAAAGCCTGCCTCACTTGTTAATTTGGGATTATCATACGCTTTAAGTCCCTGAGTATACCAACTAATCCACTGATATTTGTCACTTACTGATAGAGTGTTGCTTTTGAATGACTCACAAATTGCAGCAATCTGATCTGTGGCTCTTCTAACGAAAGAAAGAAAAACCCAGCAGCAAGACTCCATTTATGAAATACCATGTTCACATAGTGCTATACCTGAAACAGTGATTCAGAAAACTGCTCTTTCCACTCATGCCCTGAAGGAATGTTTTGATGACCCTGTCAAGGATATTAATCATGTATGGCTGATACCATACAGAAGAAGGATCTGCTGTATTTGCAATAAATAATTCCTCTCCTTCCTGTATTTTGAGCATTTTCCTCAAAACGTACTATATGAGCTAATTTTTAAACAGTTACTCAGCAAACCCCAAAGCAGAAGTACCATACTATTAAATGCAATAGATTTCTTCTAAACCTGCAATTTTTATTGATACATGGAGTTACCCTGTGTTTTAAGTATCCAATCCTAGGATACTGGTAAGTATTTTGAGGAGGAATCACATTGCTTAAAGTACATTGACCAACTTCCAATTTAGGCAATTTAAGCATTTACAATTATTTCTAAATCCTCTGTGTTCTAGCAAGAAGATCCAAAAGACTTTCCTAAACCTTTCAGCTCATCATTTTTAATGCTTTGGGATTTTCCTATAGCCCCATAAATTTGATATCATTAATCTTGATTCTTCTGAGCTGGGGATTAAGCCTTATTTATAATGACAGGTCAGTTCCTGGTCAGATCAATACTAGTTCCTTTTTTCTCCTTAAGTGAGGAAAATGCAAGACATTGTTTATTTAATCATGTTTTTCTACTGTAGCCATCTGCATGACTCTCTGAGTCCCAAAGAGCTAATAAAGTCTAAAATCAGCATGTTCTTACATCTGCTATTTGGAAAGGGCTGTAACTTCTCTCTCGAAGTAGCTTTAAGTAATGATTCAACATTAACTTTCTAGAAGTGACATGGACAGTATTTCTTCACTAGTGTCAGCCAATGCTTGATGCCTGTTCTGCTTTTGGAGATTAAAAATCATCTTAGCAGCATCTTTCCTCTTATCTTAAATTACAGCCACTCAGTTCCTGAAATTTGGTCCTACAGGAGTTGGATGCTGCTATAACTAGGCTCCATCTCCTGGAATATTTGCAGCCACATGTTTCATCTATTTCTAGCTCTCCAAGCTAAACAAGCTCAACTCCACTCACAACTGGTACCAAAATTGGACTCTGATCACACTACAGTGACAGATCTTAACATTGGGAACAACTCTTTTCCTTGGATGTGCTAATAAATTGCAAGAACATTCAACATTCACTTTTGTATCATCCTTCTGAAAGAAACAGGAGAATTCTCAGGCAAAAAAAAAATAAATAAAAATTCACAGTTTGCACTGGAGTTGTATTTGGAAAAAAAACAACTATTTAATCTCTTTTAGATAAAAGCTTTAACTTGGAAGCTCAAAGATAGAAAACACTACAAGAGTACCAGTTAACAAGACAGTACGAGCCAGAGCAATCTGATTAAAATAGGATGCACTGTGCAAATAAAAAGGCATTCTCTAGGAATGGAATCTCACATAGGCATTTCATTAATGGACAGAGCTGTGCTGACACCCAACCATAAACCCGGGCATCAGTCACACACTTCACCTACATCTAGCTCAGGTTTAACAGCTCTTTTCATGCACACATGGTTCTGTAAGAATGCAGACCTCTGCTTCCTGTAAGTGTTGCACATCTGCCAGCAAACAAAAGGGTTCTGTTGAAGCAGAAACTCCAATACTTGCACTGTGGAAAAGCAGAAGTAAAGGGCACCAGCAGGTTTTCAAAACAAGGTCCTCATGGGTCTCTTCAGAAGTCTTAAGTGGCAGAAGTAGGGGATTTTATATTGTTTGGTATTGATTAAGCTGTACATATCTATATTTGTGTTAAGATCTCTGAGTTTGTTACTGAAGACCTCAGAGAACTCTCCCACACACACCCCTTGGTTTACTTTTCCATTTGGCAACCTCTCTTCTTTAGTAAAGAAGTTAAACTTGCCCTTTCTCTTCCACCTTCATCTGCACTTATAAGACAAGCACCTACTGTAACAGGAGTGGCACCACTTTAGAGACGGGAAACTGGAGTTAGCATGAAGCAAACCTTGTTGTTCAGCCATTGAAAGTAGATGTGATAAATGTCCTTGACAGATGGACTCTCCTGTCACAGTTATCATCATGTTCCTCTAAATTCCATCAACATTTCTGTAGAGCTTTGTTGAGACTAGTGACTCAGGTGTATAGAAGCAATTTCCCTTCAGGAAAACTCTTTTTTTAAAAACCCCAACAAAGTGTACAAAAATAAATTCTAAAATCCCTACAGACATTTACAGTTACAAGGAGTGTTAAAATAAATCTTTATTGTACATACAACAAAGCCACTGCTTAAAAATGTGTGATGGGTTGACTTAGACCAGCTGCTGGATCATCATCCCACCACTGTTTCGTTCTCCCCTCCTCAACAGGATTTGATATAGGTGAAATAAAACAGAAGACTTAACGGTTGAGATAAAGGCAGAGACACCATTAGCCAATTGCACTCATGGGTATAACAGACTGTGTAGTGACAAAGACAAAATAGAACCATGTTCCTCTAGCCCTCTTCATCCCCAGCTCAGTTTCATTTTCAATTCCTCTTTCTCCTCCCCAACCCTAAGCAGGGCAGGGAAATGGAGAATGGAAGTTATGATCACTCCATAATAGGCTTTTCTCTCTGATGTTCTTTCATCACCACATTTTAACCTGCTCCAGAGCGCGTCCTTCCCGCGGGTTACAGCTTCCTGCAAGATATGAAAGTTCCACCAGGGGTCCTCTATGAGCTGCAATGAGGGCACCAACTCCACAGTTTTCCTGCATTACATGGCCCATAGGAATCACCTACACAATTATCACTGTGCAGTTTAGTAGGTTTAGAACAAATGGATGTCCAAGTCCATTTCCCCACATCCATTTCCTCTCACGTTCACGTAATAAGAGTTCAAAATAACCACAACATTAATACTTGACTCAAATCCAAAATATTGGTGGTTTGTGGTCTTCAATTAAACTTGATATTCGTCCAAAAAGTGCTCGGTGCCCTGAATGGAGGCGTTCAGACATGAGCAGAAAAAAAAAACCCAAAGAGAATACCACTGCAAGGCTTTCTCAAGCTGTTAGGAATAAACCAACATTCACTAATTTTAGCTTTCGGGGGTCAGATTCATTTGTGCTGTCTGGTTTCTTTGTTTGTTTTATTGTACTGTGCCAGATGGGCAGCAAGCAGCCTGAGCACACTGGATTTACAACTGCTCTGCAGCATCAGAGTAGCTCCAAGCAGTGGGAACTTGAATTCATTGCTGCCTGGAACAGTCCCTGGCGCCCGTTTTCCTCTCGTCATGCTGTTGCCCAGTATGAGTTCAGATATCCTCAGCTCTCCCTCTTCAGTTACCAAACTCAGCTGAAGTGCATTCAACTGCAGCCAGGAGATAAGAATAAGGGAAAAACAGGAGGCACTTGAAGAATGAGATATGATGAGGAAATGCCCAAAGAGAAAATATTTTCTATTTCCACTCCAATTTGTCAGAATTTCCTGTCACATCTGTTCCGCTGCCATGGAAAGACCAAAGACTCTGAATGATTCACTTGCCACTGAAGTCATCAGCATAAATTGTGAGGTTTCTTAGAAATAAACACCTTCTCTAACCCCTGTTAAGCTCAGGTGCTTGTCCTTGTCTTCCTCACCTTAGACACACTGCAGGTAGTTTTGTGCCCACCATCTGCTTTGCTGATCCTGACCCACAGATTTGAAATTCCTTCAATCCTGCCCCATCACCATGGGCTTTCTTAATACCTCTGTCTTTGACCACTGCAAGAGACCTTCTCTCACCATTCTCTGGTGCTGCAGGACCATGTCCCTCCTTGACAAGAGCAGTGCCAGCCTGACTTCCATTCTTGGCTCCTTTTGCCTCATGCCACAGCCAGCTCTTGCTGTATCCCAGCACTGCATTTCTCAAATTCAAGAGGCTGAAACCTCACATTATCTAAAAGTGGGAAGAGACACTGAGCTTATTCCCTATGGAATCTCCCAATATTAGCTCTGCTGGTGCAGTTTCTCATCAGATATATCACTAAATTTTATTTTCCAATTCTACTTCAGCCATTTGTCATCAAAACGAATGAGGAAACAGAAAGATCTGATTCTGTGAAGAGATTCCTTATGTGGTGTGCTGGGTTAGAATGAAGGTCTAGATTGGTTCTGGGTTGGTGCCTGCAATCCAAGCACACACTCAGAGAAAAGTGAGACAGCTGAACACTGAGTTTTGGCTTCAGATGAGAGCTTTGGGAAAGGAGGGTGTACACTCAAACTCTAACCAGAGAGGAAATTGAGCCCTGCCCTCAATCCACATTGTGATGCTTGTGGAAAAGTTCCTTTTCCAGTCCTCTCGCACATGCCGGCTTCCCCTGTACATCTCAGGCTTTCTTCTAATGTCTCTCACCTTTGGGAGTTCTCCACAATGTGATTATGACCAGAAGATTCTACTGAAGATATTTGAGGCCAGCAGCATCTCAGATCTAGGAATAGACAGAACACAACTCTGTCTGCCAAAGGTTTAGGATATCAGTATCTTAGGATCTCTCTCTCTCTCTCTTTGATTAAAGCTTTTCCCAGTCTCTCAGTGGCAGAGCTGAGATACAGCATCAGCCCCATGGTCAACAAGGGGGCATGCCCACGGTGAGGACAGAGGCAACATGGCATTGGTCACATGGGGTAATGCCTGTTGTGGTAAATAGGCCTGCTCAGGGGCCTTTTCCTTTCTTTCCTCTCCCAAGTAGCTGTGGCTCCAACGGAGGAAAAGAGTTAAGAGCTCACCACCATCTTTTGATCTTTAAAGATGATTAGGCTGCAGAAGCCATGTGTGGGCAGTGGCTCCTTGCTTTGGCCCACTGCCAGGAACTGGGCTGGGGCTGGCTCCTGCTGCAGAGCTGCAGCAACTGCCCTGCAGCCAGGCCAGACCCTTTCCAGGGAGGGGAGGAATGCAGTTCCACAGCCCCAGTAGAGCGGCTAGGCCAGGCCCTTCCCCCACCAAGGGAGCTGCGATTTCACAGTGCCCAGCAGAAGATGGTGGCAGGGTTGCAGGGGCCAGGCCTTTCCCCCACCCCACCCCACGGCAGGTGGGGGGGAAGTTGCTCTCTCACCAAGAACCCCAGCTGCTAAGAGACAGAAGAAAAAGAAATCAGGAAGTCCACTCCCTTTTATAGACTCTGTCCACCAATCACCTGTGGGGTCAAGACACTGACCCAGGGGTCTGGTGGGAGAGCTACACTCCAGTTTCAAAATAAAATGCTCTTTTGGCATAAAAGCACAAAACACAACACCTGAAAATCCGGACAATTTTCAAACCACAACATGTGGGAACATTTACTGATATGCTAACATCACTCACTGTATTGGCCTGTGAAAATAATTTTCTCATAAATAAACCCTGTAGTAACACCATGACATGGGTGACAGCTATGTACATGACAAGCTGGCGCAGATATTTTTAATAAATAATCTTTCCAGCAAATTGGCAGTAACCAATAAAAGCATGGAGAGGAAACAAAACTAGAAAATTCCCCAAGGATGCACTTGCCAGGAACCCTGCTTCTGCAACAAGGAAAAACGGGGGATTAGTGAGAAACGAGTTGAGAAAACATGTAATACACAGAGCAAAAGCTGGAAGAGGACACTCAAAGCTAGAGTTCACAGATTGAAAGCATTGAAACCAAAAACATTAAAAAACTATGGGAAAATATATATTGGCACTTATCCAGTTTGGGTTCATTTCCCATAAGGGTTGTGTGCCAACTCGGCATATTCCAGAAACAATTTTGCAGTGTTTGCCTATAAAGCCAAGGTAGCTGCTGTAGCACATAAGGACACATTTAAGCTTGCTTCCATTTGCCTACAGCAGTGCCACCACAGCCACCAGCAGCTCAGTGGCTTTTTCATTTATCCAACTCCTTTCCATGCTTTGTGACCAGCCCTGGGCTGCAGATGTGTGTGTAGCAGTACAACTGCAGACCCAGCTCTTGCTCAGCCAGGGATACATGAGCTTCTGTCAGCAAGCTAAGATGGAAGAAGAACTAAGCTGTACTGACACGTGTAAAGAGCAAAAAGGTCTCCCCTCAGCCCCCTCTTCTCCAGATTAGACCAACCCACTTTCCTTAGCTGATCCTCATAAAACCTGGCCTAAAATCGTCACATGACCCTTTACAACTGCCTGAAAGGAGGTTATATAGAGGTGGGAGTCCATCTCTTTTCCCAGTTAGTGGTAAGACAAGAGGAAATTGCCTCAAGTTGTGCCAGAGGAGGTGTAGATTGAACATCAGGAAACATTTCTTCACTGACCGGTATAGGTTGGGGACTGACCTGTTGGAAAGCAGTGTAGGAGAAAGGGACCTGGGGGTCCTAGTGGACAGCAGGATGACTATGAGCCAGCAATGTGTGCTTGAGGCCAAGAGGGNAGGAAAGGCTGAGGGAGCTGTCTCTAGCTTGGAGAAGAGGAGGCTGAGAGGTGACTTCATTAATGTCTCTAAATATGTGAAGTGTGGGTGTCAGGAGGATGGAGACAGGCTTTTCTCAAGGTCATCTGGTGATAGGACAAGGGGCAATGAGTGCAAGCTGGAACAGAGGAGGTTCAATATCAATATCAGAAGGAACTTTTTCACAGTGAGACTAATGGAGCATTGGAACAGGCTGCCCAGGGGGTTGTGGAGTCTCCTTCTCCGGAGACATTCAAGACTCGCCTGGGTGTATTCCTGTGAGATGGTCTTGGTGGTCCTGCTGTGGCAGGGGGATTGGACTAGATGATCTTTCGAGGTCCCTACCAATCTATAAGGATTCTATGATGACAGTGTAGTCAGGGATTGGAACAGGCTGCCCAGGGAGGGGGTGGAGTCACAATCCCTGGAGGTGTTCAAAGAGCATGTAGATGGGGTACTTGTAAGTGGGGCTTAGTGGGCATGACGGGCTTGGGTTGATGGCTGGACTTGAGGGTGTCCTTCAACCTTAATGATTCTATGTGTTATCTGAACTCTTGTGCTGCAGCTGTTCCATAATTTCATGAAAAGTTATATCTGAAGTTGAATTAAGTCCACAGTTCTTAAACGGACTTTTAATTGTCTTCCATTACAATTCAGAAGCTAGTGATAGCCCAAAACATAATTGTGAATTATGTTCTTTTCTTGACACATTAAGGATGCTAGCTCCTTTTCAGCACTGTGTGTTGGATATCAACAATTAATTGCTTCACAAGAACCACAGCAGGACAAGGCCCATAAACCTCAGTACATACCACACAAAAAAACCACCCAACAACCAAACCAACAAACCTTCAGTGAATGAATAAAAACAATTGAGCAGCTAATTACTCCTTCACTCACAAACAAAAAAGAATAAACAGGAATATAGGAAGGACATGTTTTATTCCATCAATATTCAATTTTATCATTACTTTGGCCATTTATTGGCCAAGATAATAATCTTTTTAGGTGCTTATGTCAGGTAGAATCAATCATTAATTTATAATATGTGCTTTGCCACTTCACTCTCTTTCCCTAACTATCAGTTACCTAAATTACTTCACAATGTTAAATCCATAAATATTACATGCAATCTCTTCAGGGTTCCAGCAGTGGTGTTAGCTATTAATCAAGATGCTTCATTTTTTGATTTTAGTTGCCTGGCTCCACGCCGACTATTAATTGTTTGTTTGGCATCAGGATGTAGGTATTAGAAATCAGCGTGTGACACTGATGCTGGCAGTAATGCCTGGCTAATGCTAAACATGCTTATTGAAGCACAATAGCCTTTTGGGATTGACATGAGAGAAAGCACCTACTGGTATAATTTTGAAAACTAAATAAATACAATTAACTGTGGGAATGGAAATTGCACAGGAAGAACAAGAGTAATGTCAGCAGCCTGCAAGAAGAGCTATCCTCCATATACATGCAAAGGACCTGCTTTAATGGGCTTCCTTCCCATCTTATGACATCAGTGTCCCAAATCTGACTGGTGGGCACCTTTTTCTTACTATTGATTATATCTGGAGTCATAAGAATGACTGTTAAGTCTATCCAAAATTCCATCCAGCCCTGTCAAATGTTCCTGATGGACAGTGTTTCCATTTAGCAAGCATCCTTGCCCAACCTCCAAAAACGTACTCCTCAAGAATTTCCTGAGCAAGATTGTGCTCTCTCGCATTCAGCTCAAGTTTTTTCAAGTAAATTTGCTGCCCAATTGCATTTTTACCCCACATAACTGTTTGGCTGCCTTAACAACATCATTTCAGCAATGACTGCTGTTGAAACATGGCTCTGTAAAAGGCATTTGGACAATGGTATTTTAGGTTTATCCATTAAAACAATATTTCTTGTCATTATTATAAAGAGAGGGAAACTTGAATTCTTGAAGACAGCCAGTTAACAATTAATTATCATCCTTGCTGGAGCTCTCACATAATAAAAAAGTATAGGGAAAAGGTCTCTGAAATGCAAATTGAAAAACTTTTTTCCCCTAAAAGAAACTCATAGTGCTAATGAGATGACTGGTATCCCATCACCAACAAGGAGCATTCCTAGTTAACAAAGATCACTGTTGAGAAATCACTATTTAAACACCTCTAAAACATTATAGTAAGTAGCATGAAACATTCTTTCTTCCCAAACACCTGCTTTTTCTCTACTCTATAACATCTGTATATCTCCCCAGATACTCCTCTTTCTATTAAGACATTGAAAACACCTTTTAAATGGGCATGAAATAGTGAATTGCTGAATTCTCATTTCACTTAATTTCAGTGGAGCTTTGAAAGTCATGCACAGATCAGGTTTGCATGAAAGGCTGAAAGAATGTCGAAATAACAAAGGTATCTTGAGAACCAATTAAAGCTGCCAGAAGGTTATTATGCTGAAAGCAAGCGTTGTTATGCACAGTTTTTGCAAATTTACAAAAACTCCAGAGTGATATTGAAATGGCTTAGTACCACCTGCTGAGTAACAGCGACTGCAAAGCTGAATTTTGAAATGAGTGTCCTAGACATTGTCGGGAGCTGTTTGGTATTTCAAAAAAGATGCACTTAGTTCTTTCTAAAGGGATAAACGTAGCAAAGTTGATCGCTTTACATTAGAGCAGAGTTGCTATTTTTACAAGACTGAAAAAGCTGTGAGAAAAATACATTACTAAGCAGACATAATCCTGATGTCTGAAATTTTCAACCTAGATGCACCAGGGGAGGTTTAGGTTGGGCATTAGGAAAAAACAGTTAATGCAAAAGCAGTCAGGCCTTGGAACAGGCTGCCCAGGGAGGAAGATGTGCCACCATCCCTGGATGTGTTTAAAGATCGTTTATATATGGTGCACAGAAATACTGTTCAGTGGTAAACTTGGTAGAGTAGGGTTTTGGTTGGACTTGATGATCTCTAGTCTTTTCCAGCCTCAATGATTCTATGATTCTAACCTCTTTCCTTTCTAGTGCCTCAGGAGGCAGCTGTCCATTGGTCAGTATCTTATACCTTTGTCCTAGGGGCTAGGAAGCAGTTCCTGCCAATAGTCCACAGCGTGATTCACTCCACCTCACCTGCAGCCAAAGGCCTGAATCTGGGACACCCATTGGAGTTTCTTTCACTTAGGATGCTCTACCCTTACTAGTTCATCCCTGGTGGAGGTGAAGGAAGGTCAGAATCCCATAAAGAACCTTCAGAAAACGTTATGTTGTCAATTTTTAGTTGCTATTATTATTATCTATTACTATCTGTATTCCTGGTGGATTCCTGCCACAGACATATATATATGAAGTGTGGAAAACATCCTTTCTGAAGACTTCTGCCATTATCTAATGAAGGCTCCAGGTTCTTGGTGGTTATTCAGAGATTTGTTACATGAGGTGAACAAAGGCAGCCTTTGGCCAGCCTTGACAGTTCTTGGCCAGTCTCAGGAACCAGAATGGCCAAGACAGATTTCAGGGAAACATCAATCCTCAGCGATACTCCTTTTTCTTTTTCCCCCCCTAAGTATAATTTCAGAATCAGCTACTGAGGGAAGCCCTGCACTACTTCACCAGCTCAATGCCCCCAGTTCTCCCTCTGTTGGAATCCTTGTTATTATATATCCATACCAGCTTCATGTTACCTATCAGTGATACCACAGAAAGAAGATAATAAAATCTGATTCACATGTCTCAAGGGTTGGCCTGGGGAACGCTTTTTGTTTCATTTATCACAGCAGTTAAGTGAAGAACAAGAATGTCAGGGAACTGCAACAGAAAAGCACTGGAATAGACTTTAATGGGAAAGTTCCTTTCTTTACAGCAGAAACAAGTGCTAATGCCAAACTGGGAACGTCTGTGACTTCTGTGTCTTAAGAGCCAGCTGGCATGAAGAGAAATAATGTGAGTCACAACAAAGCACTAGAGCTCTAAAGGATAAACTTTCACACTTGGCAGGACCAATTAAAAATTTAAAAACTAGGTACATGCTCACTTGCTTCCTATGTTATAATAACCTTTAGGGCAGACCTCTGCCACCTTGATCCCAGGCAGGATAAATCAGGTCATACTTGGTTCTGGGCTCCAGCTAATATCAGGGTTTGTCAAATGGCTAAGCAGAAGCTACCTCAGGTACTTGTGCATAGCACAGCAGTGGCCACATAGTTACTGGCATGAAGATCGATGCTTTAAAATATTATTCGTTCACACTTTTTTTTAAGCTATCATCTCAGGTGTGAAAATATTCATAACATGAACCAGAAAAGTACCATGATTTTCTCATCACTTCCTTGATGACAACCAACATGCAAAACACAATACCATCAATACCCCTAGATTATTGCTGCTTCTCATTTTGACAGGAAAGTTCATCCTCCCAGTAGAAGGTAAAAGCAATGTCCACATCATAGCACCTCATTTGATATAAAGACCCAACTGATGATCTCACAATAAGCAGCAGAGATAATGAACAATATGATCACAACATAAAGCAATGAGTAATACTCAGACAATAACATTTAAAACCTCTTTTCAGCACGCTCATCAGCCATATCCCACGTGATAAGGTAACCACAGGAAAGGCACAGTGATTTTCATGTAAACAACACATGGTAAATGGCTTTATCTACTCACAAAATTCTGTACAATCACCTAAATTTAAATTTTGAGACAAAGTAAATGGCTGTGTTAGCCTTTCAAATTTCAAGTTTATTTATTTAATTCAAGTTTAAATATTTTCTCTACATGGTTGCATTACTGCAAGCTTTTTGTCAGAAATAGCATGTCTTTCCTCTTAATTCCACTTTAAATGACATGAGGAGATGTGTTTTGTACATGCTCATCAACACATCAGTTTATTTTTAAAAAGCGTCCTGATTTTTAAAAGACTTTTCCATCACTGCATTCACTGCTAATACTGTAAAAGGATGCCTAGCTGGAGCTGGAAGAACCCCTGATAGCTACTATTGGGCACCTAATGTTTGCCATAGCTGTGCTTCTACTTTTCTGTTTATTTGTCAATTCAGTGGCTCTAATCTTGTTCCTATTTCAGTAAACAGTGACTTGCATGCCAGAGAGGAGCACACCCGCTCTTTGATAGGTGTGACAGCAGGTACGTGACATGAGGCAGTCTCTCAATTACTTGTAAAATGCCTCCAGTTCTGTCTGCTACCAGCATGTAGACGACATTTTCCTCTAAATCACAACCTTTCTGATGTCTCTTGCGTTTTTTGGGGGGTTTTGTGGGGTGTTTTCTTTTTGCAATATACATTCTTTTCTGTTTATATTGAGAGCTCCTAGAGAATACACAAAAATACATCAAATAACATGTACGAGCAGTTAGTGAATGGAGAAGCTACAGGGCTCAGGGGATGTATCCTCTTTGTTGTTATCTTATTTTACACAAGGCTATTTTTTATAATGGTGCTACAGCTACCAAAATACAATGACCACAAATAAAGGCTACGAAAGGATAGGTCAAAACCTCTGTTTCCTTGTTTTCACCACCTATCTATAAACACTACAACACTTCTGCTCTTCACTCCCCATCCCTCAAAATTTTAATTTTACTCATTGGTGAATACCCAAAGGCCACCTAAGATATCTAGGTCAGTTCTACCAATATGATATGTCTTACTGCAAATAAGAAAGGTATCCCTTTGAGGATCTGATATATTGAAGTTACTTTCAGGCTTATTGTAGCCAAACACAATTCAATAGTTTTCTTTGACTGACTGGTCCAAATCCAGCAGAGTATAAAGGCATCTTATTATCCACTTATTAGCCCTCTGTTGAGCCCATGTGAATATAAAACCTGTTGAACAAAGCCCTTATTTATTTCTTACCTGTTGCAGTGACTCTAACGTCAAAACTAGCAGCCAAGGTCCAAGAAAGAGCAGTTCAAGCTGTTTGCCTGCAGTGGGAAGCAGCTTTAGAATAATGAGACATTGAGATGAAGAGTTATTGGTTTTTTTCTCTGATCTCCTCTCATTCTTTTAGTGAGTAAATAGGTGGCAGGTGTATTTCCTCCTCCAGCAACTGAGTAGTTTGTGAGTCTACTACATTCTGATTCCACCATCTATTGAGAGCTGATAATAAGTCCAGGTGTTTCTCCATTCAGGCTGCCTTTAGCAAGGACCACAGCTGGTCCATCACACACCAGGAAGGTGAAGGCCCTATATACATAACTGTTTCATCCATAATGGGGTGCCCAGGGTACTGGAGGCATGTAAAAGCAATGGAGATGTGTTGTGAGGTTTAGGGGTGACTTGCAGTGCTGGGTTAATGACTGGATTAAGTGATCTTAAGGGTTTTCTCCAGCTTAAAGAATTCTATGATTCTAGTATGAAGCTAAAGGTATCAGCAGACCAGGCTGAGCCCTAGTGTGCAGCTGACAGGGAGGACAGGGGAGCTTGGAAAAGAACCAGCCTCCTGTGTTTTGCAAGCTACTCATTTTGGCCAGGATGTTCTTCCCTTAGAGAAGAAGCAGAGCTGCTGCAACCTCCATTCCCAACACTGGTAAACAACCAAGCACAAAGACATTTTTTCAAGGGTTGTTGCTGACCCAATTCTAACAGCCTGCTCCTATGAGCTGCAACTGCTCTTTCCTTTGTGCCCTTCACTCTCAAAAAGAAGACAACATGGCAAGACGAGGCTGTTGTGATGAGCTCAAGAGCTGCATAAGTGGTAGTAAGACCCAGCATGGAAGATGGATCATAGCCTCTTCCTTCAGCAAATCATAGAATCACAGAAAGGTTTGAGTTGGAAGTGAGCAAGCTGAGGAGGTGTGGGATGGAAGAGCAGACAGTGAGGTGGGTTAGGAACTGGTTGCAGGATAGAGTTCAGAGGGTGGTGATCAATGGTGCCAGCTCCAGCTGGAGAGCTGTGACTAGTGGTGTCCCTCAGGGATCGGTGCTGGGACCGGTCTTGTTCAACATCTTCATCAATGACATTGATGAGGGCACAGAGTGTCTACTCAGCAAGTTTGCCGACGACACCAAGCTAGGAGGTCTGGCTGATACGTCTGAGGGCTGTGCTGCCATCCAGAGAGACCTGGACAGACTGGAGAGCTGGGCACAGAGAAACCAGATGAGGTTCAACAGGGACAAGTGCAGAGTCCTGCATATGGGGAGGAATAACAAACTCCACCAGTACAGGCTGGGAGGTGATCTACTGGAGAGCAGTCCTGTGGAGAGGGACCTGGGGGTCCTGGTGGACAACAGGTTGACCATGGCACAGCAGTGTGCCCTGGTGGCCAAGAAGGCCAATGGGATCCTGGGGTGTATTAGGAGGAGTGTGTCCAGCAGATCGAGGGAAGTTCTTCTCCCCCTCTACTCTGCCCTGGTGAGGCCTCATCTTGAGTACTGTGTTCAGTTTTGGGCCCCCCAGTTTAGGAGGGACAAGGATCTATTGGAGAGGGTCCAGCGGAGGGCTACGAGGATGATTAGGGGACAGGAGGGCATGGCTTATGAAGAGAGGCTGAGGGACTTGGGGCTTTTTAGTCTGGAGAAGAGAAGACTTAGGGGAGATTTGATAAATGTTTATAAGTACCTGAAGGCTGGCCAGGAGGGAGGGGACAGGCTCTTTTCACTTGCTCCCTGTGATAGGACAAGGAGCAATGGGTGTAAGTTGCAGCAGAGGAGGTTCTGCCTCAACACAAGGGGGAACTTCTTTGCTGTGAGGGTCACAGAGCACTGGAACAGACTCCCCAGGGAGGTCGTGGAGTCTCCTTCTCTGGGGACTTTCAAGGCCCGCCTGGATGCTTTCCTCTGTGATCTGTGTTAGATAGTTTTGTCCTGCTCCGGCAGGGGGGTTGGACTCGATGATCTCTTGGGTCCCTTCCAACCCCTAACATCCTATGATCCTATGATCCTATGAACATCAGACACTGTCTAGTTCCAACCTCACTGCTATGGGTAGGGACAACTAACGCTGACCAGATTGTTTAAGTCTCATCCAATGCCATAGGATAACCTATAAAAGTGCAAACCCAATAAGGTGAGAAATGACTGTCCCAGTATGGAGAGCACAGTGTTTTCAGGCTGCAATTATTTCATGTATCAGGTATCCAAATCTGCTGTGACAAATAGCCTTGACCTTCTAACCACACTCACAAGGGGCAGCCAAAACATGCAATAACCAGAGACAGCTGACTATAACAATTCTTTCTGAACCACTGGACATGTATGTATTGCAGTACAACTGCTGAAGCTCCATACAGAAATAGTATGTCAGGCTAAAATTAAAAATGCATAGCATGTCTTGTTTCCTCACTGTTTCAGTCAAGTATAGCATTAAGATAATGTCAATGCCTTTTATTTCATTTATTCAAGAGACTTGTCATAGCAATCTCTCATAGTTTGACTTATCTTACCTAATGACCAGATAGATTTGCATGAGTTGTGGGTAGGCTGGAGGGTAGGATGCTACAGTCACAGCTGAGAGAGTTCCTGGTTTGTATTTGGGTTAATTCTGCAGATAAAGAGTTGCTGATATCTGCTGAATCTCAGAATTCATTAAAACACCAAGCCAAGACAATGCTAATGAAAATGTGCAGGAGTTATAAGCAGATTCCTGATATCAAACATCCAAGATACCAAAATGTCAGAGTAAAAGATAGTAAAGAAAAAATCCTCTTTCTATGATTAGGTCAAGACAATTGATCTTGGATGCACATCTCAAAACATAAAACATAATTACTATTTCTTTGAAGACTGTCAAGTGATTTACTTCTTAATCATAGATAATAAAGAGAAACTTGCCAACCTGTCAAAAGAAAAAGAAGAAAAAAGGAGGAAAAGCCCTTGTAATTCTCTTAGTTGCAGACAAACATGTGTGTGAAAACTGATACTGTGTGATGAAATGGATGGTCACCATTCTGCCATTTGCAGGAAGAGTCCTCCTGTAGCCTAAATCCAGATATATCGGGTCATCAGATGTCCTGATGCCTCATTAGTTATCTCTCTTCTCTGGAAAGCAAGGAAGTTTCACTTGCAACTTCTCAGAATTACTTCTAGACAGCTGTAGAAAAAACATTGTGCACTTTTCAAACTCCTTACTTGACACTTTTTAATATTCCATCATAAAGGAATGCTTTTTCATCTCTAACAAGATTTAAAAGGGGTGACCAGTAATGAAAGAACACACAGACATGCATATGCACATCGTTCATACTGACAAATCTCTGTTAGAACCACTGCTATTAGCAACCATTGATCAACAGAGAATTTCTTTCATGGAAGGGCACAGTAGGCTTGACAAGGTGTCCTTAGGCTGGCACATTTTGTCATGCTTCATATTAAACTGCAACAAGACATAATGATACCTTTACGCACAAAGTCGTGTTTGTATGGTGCCTTCCTCCGCTCAAGGGATGTCCTTGAAAAATTGATTTATCTATTTAAAGAAATCTCAATAGCTCACAAGCCTGTCCTGCTGAGATAAGGCATCATCACTGAATGGAGTCTCACCTATACATTATATAGTGCCATGACACGTGCACTGACCACAAATACAGGACTAATTCTGCCCTTCTGTGCAATTCCCAGGCTAAATGCTGTTTAACTCTCTGGCTTGTAGAGGACAGGAATAACTTTCATATATCAACATAGTACTCAGAGGACCAAACAGACAGACATTCCTGGACTTTATAAATATAGCAGGCTCTGAGTGGCATGTCAATTTATGGCAAAAAGCAATACGATTTGCATTTGATTTATTATTTCTGTGTGCACCAGAATGTTAAGGTTGCTGAATGCCATATTTTCAAGAGCTCAGCAGCTTCCCTGAGCAATGCAACACTCCTGTAAAATGTTCCCGTTATGCAGCAATCAACTAAAAGGGCCAGATTCAGCTTAAATTATTTCTAGACCTGTTTAGTATCTTGCTACACAATTTCTTTGTGTGTGGATTTTCTGGAGTCTAATAAGGGCTGAGGTCACCTGCTTCCTTTCACTCCCTTCCAGCTGTCACTGACACCTATAGAAATTCTGGAGTTTGCTATTGGGTTTGGTTGAACTTTACCTTTGGATCTGAAGTTGATGCACTCCCCCCGTAATGTACTGGGATCTGTGTGCTCTTCCGGCCATGCACAATATGGTCACAAGCCTTGATTTCTTGAGTAAAAAAACCCCTCTTATTAGTCTTGTAAAGAATATTCCTAACCAAACATCCTCTGTGGATACCCCCTGAAGTGTGGAGTGTCTTTCCCCTTCCAAAAGACTCTTTCAGAGTAACCAACCTCTCCTACTGATGCCAGTCCCTTCAAAATAAAATAATAGCTGACACCTCTTGAGAAGGCTCAGCTCTTTCTAGTCAGGCAAGAATTTCGTTAGATTATTTCAAATTACTTAACAAAAATACGTGCATACTCTGATATATCTTGTTCAGGATGAGCAAACACAGATTTACAAGCACTTGTCATAACATCTGAGCCTAATGAGAAGGAATCAGCATCAGCTGAATATACAACAGACAGCCCTTATGACCCAGCACACCTGACTGTGGCAGGGAAAAGCATTTCTACCGGTTGTTTCAAGGAAAACAAAAACACTGAGTGAGAAAATATGCATCTCATTTACTTGGATGCCACTTCATTTAAAATGTTTTAGACTCTGGAATACAATAGTACCATATATCTCTTCAGTGGAAAGCCTCCTTGCAGTAGAAGTAGCAAAGTAGATATACGACTCAAACCTAAACATCTTTTCGACTGTATCCAGGCAAGAGGTGACATCTTCACTCTTAAGTACCTTCACTGGAAATTTACTTGTTCTTCATGGCACAGAGATATAAAATCATAATTTAACACTAGAGCTAAACCAAATCATAATGTATTTATTCTCTATCATATTTATTATGAATGTTTCTGCTCAGCAGGGTAGTTAATAATTAACGTAACTCACTGAGGGGAAGAGTAGAAGGCAAGAGGTGAGTCTGTCATTTGCCAGAAGATCTAAATTCTAATGGAAAGCGGGAACACTGCTGTGCTTCACAGTGAGGCTAACGAAGCATTGGAATAGGCTGCCCAGGGTGGTTGTGGAGTCTCCTTCTCTGGAGACATTCAAGACCCTCCTGGATGTGTTCCTATGTGACTTGGTCTAGGTGGTCCTGCTGTGACAGGGGGATTGGACTAGATGATCTTTCGAGGTCCCTTCTAATCCCTAATGATTCTATGATGCATACTTTGTATATGAGAAACAGAGAAAAAAATGTTGGAAGTGCCAAATAACTCCAGCCCAAATGACTGAATCTATACAAGCCAAGTTCTTCAGTTTTGGCTGATCACCATAAATAAAATTATCCCATAAGTTGATTACATCCCCAGGAGTTACTGACATGATGAAGAGGAAGCACACATTAAAAATTTATTCTATTTATTTTATTTATTAATTTATTCTATTCTATCTATTCTATATCTCCCTATCCTAGTGTGTAACTACTCACATTGTCTCAGGAACTTGCTTTTTTGGAGGGGGTTCTTCAGTCAGAAGAACTGGTAACTCAACTGCTGGTAACTCATCCTTTCCATCAGCTTCTCAATTCTCTACTTTCATCAACCTGAGCCTTCAGAGAAAGATTTTCAGGCTCTCACTTCCATGTCTACACTGACAACTCCCCTTGTTTCTTCACTGTAGGTCATTTCCGTACAGAAATAAGAGTCAGATTTTCTTTTTTGTGTGTTTCTTCTTTAACCTTCTGGAAAACTTAAACCATCTGAATAATTCTGCCGCTTCTGAAGATACTGTACATTCTGTGGTTATTTTAAAGAAAACTTAATTAAGGTCATTGGAGTTTGTAAAGACTTCTCTTATGCTTTAAATGGGGCTTCTGCAAGGGAATATTATCCTGTAGTGAATTGGCATGTGCTAATGTTTTAGTGCTGCAGATGGAAACCCATGAGAAATGAAGACAAAGCATTGTAAAATGGAAGAATGGTCCTGCATCACACACTTTGCAATAAGTTTTGTTCTGTGTTTTGTAACATGTTTTGTTCAGGTGGATGGAAACAGCTGTTTCTATAGGACAGAGGAGCAGAAGGAGCACACCTTCACATGCACCATAGCTCCAGGAGCTGGAGATAACTCTCACCTCAATTCCCAGCCCCAGCAGTAGCAAATATGGCTGGGCAGAAGTTCCAGGCTCTTCCAAGGAGACAACATTTTTGGCCAAGGGCTGACTCTGCAGCCATCCCTTGGTGTGCCAGGGGCAATCCCTGTGAACTGATGCCATGCAGACCGTGGCTTATTGATGCCCACTGAGGCCAACATGGAAGAATTCTGTCACAGAATTAGATGAAATATCACAATCAGCAGTATCCTATCTGTGATCCTTATGACTACAGTAAATAAATAATACAAAATATTTCTGGCTCATTATTCCCACCTAGTTCTGTTCATTTCACTAGAAAGGCAAACTTCTACTAGTTGGAAGTTGGCTCACAGCAGAACATCAAAGGAAGTGGGAGATAGTATTTTTATGAAAAAGATTTTGATTTCCCATGAGAAGGAACAAAGTTTTTCTTAAATCACCTACAACTGTCTTTCTGGGAGGATGCTGGAGAAAGTATCAATCATTTAAGAGCTGGATTGCTCAGAGCATTTAGCTTCTTTGAGTTTCTTTTGACTTCTGGGAAGGAAAAAAAACCCACCTTAAATTGCCTTCTGCTTTTCTGTACTTCCAGGCATATCTTCTGTACTTTTCCATCTCTGCTTTTATTCATGAGTCGTCACTAAAGAAAGCAAGTGGAAAACAAAGCAAAATGAAGCGACAGATAGCTCAGAGAGCTTGACAGTAGGTTTTGTCCTAAGGCCACTGGTTCAAACCCATTATAAATCAGCAGTAGCTCAAGTATCTAGTACCTAATTGTTGTTTGACGACCTTGGTAAAGTGTTGTGCTTGTCGGTTTCATACAGCAGATCTAGGCTGTCACAGCAAGGGAGCCTGTGCAGAGAATGTAGAATATGTTCATGCTGGGGAGGTGACCCTTGGGGTCAGGAACGAGGGATGTGTTGTTGGGTGCAGGCTAGAAAACTTGTTATTCTTGGCAAATACACATGAAACCACAGCCTAGTACAGATAGTACAAGTGAAAAGCCTTGATCAGAGCTAGACTCAACCCAAGAGAGAATAGATGTGTAGAGAGTGAGGTCAGAAGTAAATAAAGCACAAAAATAACTTACAAATAAGTTATACATGTATTGTTTCAATTTAAAAATAAAAAATAAAACCACAAAAAACTGAAATACACAAGTGAGACTCCTAAGTGGTTTTTAATCACTCTAAGATATGATCATTCTAAATGCCAGTGGAAATACATTATGAGTGGGAAAGAATCAAACTCTTATGGGAAACAGGAAAATAAGTTAATAAGTTTTTTAATTAATGCACCTAGCTACCTTACAAGCAATACAAGACACAACAGGCTAAGAAACAGTCAGGAACTTAAAAACAAGATATCCCAACCCTTTCCTTTGCTATTGAGGGTGCCTCCTCCATCCTCTTAGGTAAAAAACTTGGCTTTTTTAGTGAAACAGCCTCTATGCTTCAATATAATCTTGTGAAAATCAGCTTTATCTTTCTTTTAAAAAATCTTTCATAGGAATCATTACTGCAATAGATATAGAGGTTCTTTCTATAGGAATAAATGTAGTTTACTTCCAGAAGTTCAGGGAAGGGTTGGGGTAGGGTTAGAGGCAGGGAGGCCGTTTCCCTCTATGCAGACCTACAGAGACCTTGCATAGCATATGCTGAGATGAAGCAAAGCCTCACCTGACCTGTGCTTGGTTTGCCTGGAAGATTTTCTAGCTCTGGTTTTAAAAAACACCCCTCATGCTCACACCACATTGCTGCAGCTCAGCAGAGCTTCCCAGGCTCCTAAATGAGATACTCTATCTCAAGCAAAATTAGATGCTTGACAGCAGAATTATTAGATGAACTTTTGTGGCTGAGGTTATCCACAGTGCAGATTAGGCTGCCATAAAGGTGCTCTCTGGTCTTGAAACGTATGACAAAGTATGGAGCACAATTAAGCTGCTTTATTGCTGCTTTTTTACTAAGTTGATTACCAGGGCAACATTTTCTGGTGGTGTTGTTACAAAGAGGGGATTTTTGTTTAAGCTTTTGATTTAAATAATCTGGCCATTTGCAGTCATTAAAGAAAAAAAACACATGCCCTCGTTAAATCAATAGTTTGAAATCTCTTTTGCTGTCAAACTCCACCATGGCGTACTGATAAAAGTGTGTCTGATTATTAATTAACCACAGATGAACCCAGGGAGACCTGGAGCTCGTTTCTAATGGCTGCTTCAGAGGGCAGCAATAATCAAGCACACAAGTTATAAATCAATTAAGCAACATTGTCATCATCATAACTAGTCCCATGGCATCAGTGACATGCAACTGCCTCCACAGCTCTAAGGGTGCGTATGGGTATAACAATCCTTCCCACTGGCTGTAGCAATTTTTGTGTCTCTACACCTCCATCAGACCATGGAGGGTTTTCATACTTCTGTCATGGAAAGAGGTTTTTCACATGTAGGTCCTTAGTGTCATGAAGGGCTGATCTTTCAAGCTTTGGTGCTTAGGATGTGCTAAAAAAAATATTTAGAATCATAAAATGGAAGGGACCTTAGAGACCATCTACTCCAACCTCTCTGCCATGGGCAGTGATACCTTTACACTAGGTTGGTGTAGACTTGGTTGCTCAAAGCCTTGTCCAACCTACCCTTTAACAACTCCAGGCACAACCTCTCTGGGCAATCGATTTCAGAGCCTCTCCACACTTGTACTGAAGAACTTCTTCCTAAGATTTCGTCTAAACCTACTCTTCTTCAGTTTCAAAGTATTTCCCCTTGTCCCTTTGTGAAAAGTCCCTCTCCAGCCTTCCTGTAGGTTTCTTTTGGGTATTGGAAAGCAGATATAATGTGCCTCCCAACATCTCCCCTAAGCTGAACAACCCCAGCTCCTTCAGCCTATCCTCATAGCAATGGTGCTCCAGCCCTTGTTTCATCTTTGTGGCCTCCTCTGGATTCACTCCAACAGTTCTACATCTTTTTTTTTATGGGGGCCACCAGAACTGGATGCAGTATTCAAGTTAGGGGTCCAATGGAATAGTGTAACCCATCCCCTTAGGCCCTTTTTCCAGCACTGCTGTTATTAAAACTATGGTGTAGAGCCAGACTACCAAATGACAGCAAAGTCTGGCTGTGTGATTGCTCATGTTTTCAAATTGTGGCTGGCCTTTGAGTTTAGAAGTCATTGAAAAAAAAAACCATTCCTGGAGGAAAACAAAAGCAGGCATCCAGTCAATTTCCTAGTTCTTCTTCCCCTCCATTTCAAATTAATCACTTGATGACACCACCACAGCAGTGAAACTTCAATACTTTCAACTAGCCTTAATGTTTAGTTTTTCTTCATATACTCATTTTGGGAAATGATGCTCTTTACCAGACTCATCTGTGAAAGGGTCCCAAGAAAGGCTGCTAGTATTCACCTCCTAAAGGAGTACATTAGGAGCAAGAAAGGAAATTGGCAGTAAGTTTGTGACCTCTGCATTCACAAACCTTATTACACATGATGAATAGCAGATCTAGACAAATAACCATGCACTCCTTTTTCCAGAATAATTGGCTTTATCATGCCCACCAGCTATAAGCCCGACTTTTAATTTACTCCTTTTCTTATTCACTTTTTGATGTAGCTGTTCAATGAGGGTATAAATTCCTTTCTCCATGCAGCCCTTTTATCATGCTTCTAATTACCCACCCTAATTGCTCCAAACTGGTATAAGCCTGTGTATTTTTAAATTATTTTCTTTAATTACAATTCTTTATGGAAAAAATTGTCACTGAAATACATCTTACTAAAACAAAAAACAGTGTGGAAATGCATCTTACAACCTCTAGAAAGCTCATAGTATGGAAGTTTAATGCACTTTACCTTCATTCTCAGCTTGTTCACAAGATCATGCACCTAAATGAAAAGAGCATAAAATCCCAGAATACTAAAATAAGAAAATGTAAATGGTAATATAAATATTTTAGTTGAGCATGAAGAGGGATAAACCAGTATTTCTATAAAAAAGAAGGAGAGGAATATGTAGAATATTCTCCAAACCTCACTGTCAGTGTTTTTATTCTTTGAAGTGCAAATGCTATCCTCTGCGGGGGAACAATGTCTCCATTGTACTGAAACTTGTCTTTGAGAAAGTATTAAAATCGATGGATGTTACTTGGTTGTGAACAAAACACTTGACATTTCCAAAACGGGTCCTATGGATGAAGATTATCAACTGCTTATTTTATATGAGCACACAATATGTTTTGGGGTCTTTTATGTACGAAACATTCTTATAATTCTGCAACTAAACCCTGGCAGTGATAAAGTCACAAATGGGGATAAGTGGGTTGTGACTGTAATTTAGGGTGATATCATAGTAAATCCCCTGTAAGATACAGGCTACTGTTTAAAAAGCAATTTTTAAAAATGAAACTTCAGATTTAGTGCATCACACTCTACACAGTGCTACAAAGAAATACCATCAACACTTCCATAGCTGTGAGACTTGAAGTTGATGTTAGACTATAATTTGATGATGAAAATTATCTCATATTTATGTCTTTAAAAATAAACTGTCTTAACCAAAAAAATAAAAGTCTGTTTAAGTTTGGGGACAAAATGAAGTGTTGTCTTCTTACATAATCATATTGCCTGATATTATTCCAACACAAATCCCCCAGAAGAGAACAATCATTTATTTGTTTAATGATATGAGGAACCAAAACTCTGAAGACTGAAGCATCTTTATGTACATGTATTGGCTCATTTATTGCCTTGCAAGGCTTAGCTTCAACTTTCCATTAGCCACCAGCACAACAGATAAAACAATTTCTATTGTCTGGAATATGGTTTTTTTTTCTGTCAGTGATCTGTATCGCAGCTGCTATATGAAAGATGAATGTTACCCCTCATTGATACTCTTTGAAATTTAATTAATTTCTCAGCAGTGTATTAATTAGGCAACAAAAGTAGCTTACAACTCTGATACTTAGAAAGGAGATGGGAAATTGATATCAACTTTTCTCACTCTGCAAAACAAGGTCATGTATGATGACGTTGCGTGTTCATTATAAGAAACATCTTTAGTCAAACAGGACCTTGAAAGATCATCAAGCAATCAGGACATATGACTTGCAAGGAGCATTGGTTTCTTCTTTAAATGTCAGATGATGCATTGGCGAATCTGCAAACCCTTGCTAAATGAGAGTAACCACAGACATGCTGACAAAGAGGAGTCTGGTGGCTTCAGCACTACCATCTTTGGGAAAGAACAGAAGGCAAAAGGAGAGAAATCTTCCATGAAAGACAAATGCAACCCAATCTGAGCCCATCTGATGAGCAGAAAGACTAAAAGCCATTCACTGTTCATCGTCAGGGACAATTCTTTCACACAAATTGCTCCAGTTTTATTTTTAGAAGAGATGCACTAAAAGCAACCAGCTAAGAGAGGATTTTATTGCCATGGGCATACACTTTGTGGAAATTCCTGTTGCCTCATGGACAGAGTTGTTGCAAATAGGATCTTGAAAATCAGAATCCAGCTCAGAAAAGGCCTCAAATTTGCTGCAGGCAGGGAACTACACCGAGAATGTCCTAGGTTAATGTGGTCACACCAAACCACTAAAGTTCCAAGATTCAAGTTCTTGAAGACATGGAATACACTGAAATCATAGAATTATTAAGGGTTGAAGAGACCTGAAAAAACAAGTAATCACACTATTCTCAGCATTTATAGGGTTCTGCCAAGGGTAATTGCTGTTTCCTTGCTCATGTCCCTGGGTTAATACAGTGTACACTTGGATAAAACAACTCTCTTTGCTCAAGGTAGTCACCCCTTCAGGTAAAAAAAATAAACCAAAATGGATCATTTGGGAACAGTTTCCTCTGATTTGGCTTTTGAGGTGTAACATGATTGTCCTAAAAGCCTTTTTAGTGTTGCTTGCATGGTGGATTGTCTATAAAACTAACTGAGAAAGACTTTGAGCTACTTTCAGTGCTTTATATAGGATGTAAATACATGCAAAACGCTTAAACAATTTATTCTTGAGTTTAAAGGGAAATCAGAAAATTTACCCTTGAGTCAGAGGCTCCTCTCATCAAAACTCTCTAACACATGTCTAGTGCGTTCTGCTAAACTGATAGCCATTGCAGAAAGAAATGGCTGAAGATATGCTGCTGCTATTATCACAGAGCTGCAGAACAGCTTAGGTTGGAAGGGACCACTGATGGAGCTTGCAGGACATGGGAAGCAAAGCCAGTCAAACAGAAAAACGCAATAATCACAGCTGGAAGACGAAACAGGAATAATTAGGAAATCATTCTGGTGTAGAATCATTTCCTAATTACTCCTGCTGGTTTTGTCAGATTCCCTGGAGTGCTGGAAGTCTCAAAACTGCAAAAAACTGATAATATAAAAAAGTTAGTGGTACTTTTTCAGTTGGTTTATGTGCAGATGCTACATAGAATCACAAAATTATAGAATGGTTTGGATTGGAAGGGACCTCAGAGACCATCCAGTTCCAATCCCCTGCCATAGGCAGGGACACCTCTCACCAGACCAGGTTGCACAAATTCCTATCCCTCAACACTTCCAGGGATGAGGAGGCTATAATCTCCCTGGGCAGCCTGTTCCAGTGCCTCAGCACCCTCACAGGGAGGTATTTCTTTCTCAGATCTAATCAAATCTCCCCTCTTTTAGCATGAAACCATCCCCTTTATCACTAGAGTCCCTTTCTGGCTTTCCTGTAGCCCATTCAGGTACTGGAAGCTGCTATAAAGTCCCACCAGAGCCTCCTCTTCTTCAGGCTGTACAGCCCAACTTTCCTTACATAAGTTACGTGACACCTAATTTAAGCTAATAAGAAGATGCTTTGGTGCACTACTTGCCTTTGAAAGAAGCTGTAAAGAGAATGATGTACAAAACCTAATTTTGATATCTGGGAACTAGGAGAAAAATCAGAACCTGTAGAATTAGCAGAACTACAACTAGTGACATAAGGGCTTCTAATGGACTAATAACACCTCAGTACCACAGTCAGGACTATGTTTGTCTAAGAGATGTACTTTAAAAAAAAATAGTGAAGGCAGCCCCTGTACTCAAAATCTTGCAAACTAAGGAAAAGCTTGAGTTGCCATGAGGGCAAATCCATGTGGAAGAATTAGTCCTCTATTCTCTTAGGATCCTTTGAGAATAGCAACAAATAATGGATACAATTAGCCCAAGTAATTTATTTGGATTTTCGAAAACCTTTTGTTAAATTCTCTAGAGAACATTAAACTCAGCAGTCTTGCAAGAAGAGGTAAAATAGCAGAAATGAAATATTTACTTTAATCACTGGAAAAAACCATCCCATAACACTTGTCTTGGAAGACCCAAGATTTCCATACCCAGACAGAAATGTATAGACTTAATTTTTCTGAATAGGGAAGGGGCAGTAATGTAGGAAAGTTTGCCAAATATTTGGGTAGTTTAGAAGAAAGAAGACACATTAAAGCAATTAAAAGGAATCCGACAAAGCTGAGTGAACAAGAGAGACAGTGGCTCGTAGGCAGGTAAGGATACAATTTGAGCTATTCAGACACATTCCCTATCTCTCTTCTGCAAACTCCTCACAGAAAGAACCATGGTCTGGGTAAAGTAAGGTTATCACATTGTTTTTTCATAATTCTTTTTTACAAAAGGGATAGTTCATAACCAAAATTCAGGTCTGGATCTAGGAGAGTTATGGTTAATTTTCAGCACCTTTTTAACCTTCCAGAAGAGATGGAAATCTGCTCTGAGCAGGTTATCCAGATAGCTTTCTTTGTCCAGCTTGTTTGTCCATTTAACTAAGGTATTGCCATGGACAATGCAGATGTCCCATGTTTTAAAGCACAACTATAGCTCTTGCTTGCCTTTATATATAGAATCAGAATAACAGAATGTATTGGGCTGGAAGGGACCTCCAAAGGTCATCTAGTCCAACCCCCCTAAAACAAGCAGGGACATCTCTAACTTGAACAGATTGCCCAGAGCCCCATCAAGCCTGACCTTGAATGTCTGCAGGGATGGGTCCTCTACCACCTCTCTAGGCAACCTGTTCCAGTGATCTACCACCCTCAGATTAAACAACTTTCTCGTATTGCCCAATCTAAATTTGCTCTTTCCTGGCTTAAAACCGTGACCCCTAGTCCTATCATTCCCAGTCTTAATAAACAGCCTTCCTCAGTGTTCTGACAGGCCTGTTTCAGGTACTGGAAGATAACTATGAGGTCCCCCCAAAGTTTTCTCCTCTTCAGGCTGAACAACCCCAACTCTCTCATGATATCTACCGCAATACTAAAAATCACAATAACCTTTCCACTGAAAACTTTAATGAATAGTTTGTCATATCTTAAATATCATTTGATCTATCTTGGGAATGCATTTATTCTTAATCATATCCTCTCAAGGTTAGTGAAACAGCAATGAAAAAATAAGTGTCTTTTCTGCAGCGAGGGGTCAGTAATTTAATCTGCACAGACCATTCAAGAGAGTAGCCTGAGCTCACAGCAGCACAAAATCAATAGCTGTGTTAGGCAGGAGCACAAAAACTATCCCAGTCATGTTTACGACTGAATTGATACTGCATTTTGTTAAATAAAATACATTGCACCGATTATCTTAAAATAACTTAGCAAAACTAAGATTGATAGAGAGCGCAGAAACAAACGATACACACTGAGCCATTAAGCCACAGCCCTCTAACATTTCTGAACAATCGAATTCCAGCAGTTATCAAGGTTTAGATCGTGGTACTTTTCTATCAGGGTAGCCAGGCTTGGCCAGATGGAGATATTTTCTGCATTGGATGCTCGGGAAAAAAATGTGTTTGCCATTCCTCTGCTGCCATCTGCCCTCAGAAATGAAAATGTGCAGCCACACTGCTGCATTTAGAGACTTCATGAAGCTGACTCAAAAACAAACAAGCAAAAGTCCTAACAAGTAGCCATGACCATTTTCTTAAAGACCTCCCATGTAAACAATATATGTACTATAATATCCAACTAGAAAATAAAAGGATTACTTGAATCCTTAGTAGTTACAGGGAAAGGCCCTAAGGAAAAAACCATTGCAGACATTTAACTAGTGTAATGGCACCTTTTTAAAAGCAGACACAGCACTTCTGAATCAGTGGGTAAGCAGAGAAATTTTGATCTGATCAGTGTTAGCAGCAACCAACAGGAGGTAAAAGATGAGTTATTGTCTTCATTAATTCATTGTCTTTTTCAATTTGTAGCCTCTTTTTGTTGTCCCCAGCCTCCATGAGAAGATTTTATAAGAAATCCAGTCTCTTGTTGTTGTCAACAGGACCATATTGAATTGGATCCTCCTTCAGTAGATTTCTGTGTGCTCTACCAAGTACAAAACCTGCAGAAACTCACTGTTTTCACCCAGCACAGAACTGTGCTCCATTCATGGACCATCTTTACTGCTGTGCAGCTCTGGACCTTACACTGTATCTGCCGATAAGGCTGTTTTATGTTCAGCTATCAGTTCTAAGTCTCATATCAGAAGATCTTCTGAGGTAAAACCAATGACAGAAATAAAATAAATAAAATTTTCAAAGCACTTAACTCCCAATACATGGTAAATCTGAGCAGATGTATTTGTTTAGGGACAGAAAAAATTGAGGCCAAGCATTTGGGGAGACAGAATCGCAGAGTCAGAGATTCACAAAATAAACATGGTTGGAAAGGACTTGCTAGATCACCAAGTCCAACCATACCCACACCAACAAAAAACCTAAATTCCCGATCAATGGAAAAACATAAAATATGCCTCCATGCCTGCCACTATAGCATGTCACAAAGCACCATGTCTACACGCTTCTTAAGTACCTCCTGGGATGATGACTCAACCACCTCCCTGGGAAAGCCGTTCTAGTGCTTCACCACTCTTTCTGTAAAGAATTGATTCCTAAGATCGAAGAGATGGCAAGCAAACGCTTAGAGATGCTTCTCTGCCAAGACTGAGCAGAGACAGCTACTACTGAGGCAGGTTAGAAGTGGATGTACTTTATCACTGACAGAATTTCTTTGCCCTGTGTGCAAGTACATGTTATTCACTGGTGTTTCCTACTTCTTACTGTCTTCTCAGTCTGGCTTCAAGAATACACCCTAAGATTTTAGAAGACAGACAGATCCTGCTACTGAATGTCCAATGGAAAAAAAGTTACTACTCCCTAGGTGATATCATCAGTTTATTTCTTTAATGGTTAGTTCCTTGGTTTTGCATATTCCACAGAATAAGAAACACAAATTAGGATTATATTGCATTAACAGAGACATCAAAGAGCAAATATACCGTTTTCTCCAATGTTGTAGCATGTTGCCAAAGAAATAAAAAAGAAGATTAGATATAACTCAGTTCAAAGCTTCTCTGATAAAAATGCAACAAAGGAGTCTGACTTATTTCAGATACTCTGCATTGCCAAAAGGCTGAAGGAAGAATGAAAAAACACCAAGCCACAATCCACCTTCTGATCCAGAAAATCTATGCCAGTGTGTTTGCACCATCTGTCATACAGATTCAGAGATGCCCAGCTGAAGATGGGCTGCTGTTGTTCCATCTGCAAAACACGACCCAGACCCACTGCCTGACGCGTGGTGAGGTTGGAAGACTATTCAGTAGAACATATCTGAAAAACTGTGTGGCATTTTCCCCATCCCAATCAAAGGGTTTCCTATTTCTCTATTTTTTCAGAGATCTTCCATACCAATGTATTGATTCATAACCTCCTTCTGTTTTACTGTTTTAACACCTCATTTATCCTTAATGGAAAGATGGGGGAATTAATTACTAACTTGCAGGTTTTTTTCTACTAGACTTCAATAGTTTCCTTCTGCCACTTATTTTCCACACAATTTTGTTGTTCTCTTCCTGAACAGATACATGCAATTTTTCCTTTTTTTTGACAGTGAGAGTAGGAAAGAAAACAGAGACAGAAATTCACAGAATATTAGAATCATGCAAACATAAAGGTTGGGAAAGACCTCCAAGATCAGCAAGTCCGACTGTCAACAGATTAAATCAGTTTAAATTAAAACCTTCAGTATTTAGACTTATTAGAGAGACTTTTCAAACATTCGTTAATGAATTGCTTTAAATCACCTACATTTAAAAAGCAGTTAGATGTAGAAAAAAAAAAGGGGGTTACTTTCAATCAAAAGTGTCTTTGCTTTCTTTCTTCTCCTCTCTGCAGAGAGGATAAGGGACATAATATTTGAAAATATCTATTCCCATCAATATACTAATTAAACAACACAATTTTTTACCTTTTTAGACATCATTAAATCACAAGTTTTTGCAGACATCCGCAAGCCAAGAGAAGTTTCGGTTGGACATGGAAAGGATCATCAGGCCTTGGAACAGGCAGCCAAGGGAGGGGGTGAATCACAACCCCCGTACATGTTTACTTAAATGTCATGGAGATCTGGAGCTAAAGAACAGGGTTTAGTGGTGGCCTTGGGACATTTGGGTTAATAGTTGGACTCAATGAGCTTAAAGCTCTTTTCTGAGCAAAACGATTCTATGATACCAAGCATCATGGTTCCAATAACAGAAAACCAAAGCCTGACCTTGCCAGCAGCTACTAATAACTTTCTTTCAATATTTCTTTCTCAGAATAAGGTACCAGATGGGGAGACCAACCAACATTCATCATCATGTGCAAACCTAGAGATAGTGCGTCTGTAATATGAGAAGATAACGAACCATATGTGCTCCAAAAATTAACCAAGATAAAATGCAGCTAATTCATTTCATTTTCATTTAACTAGCCTCATCCTCTGAGCTTTCATTTGCCACCATTGAAGGTGAAACTCAAACTGCTAATCTTAATCACACAAAGACTTGTGATGATACCAGGTTTCTAGAAACTAGAGCAATCATTTACAAAAATAAAATGATACAAATTTGCAAAAATATCACACAAATTTTAAAAAATATAAAGATACTAATGTATCAAAATATAAGTACTGTTATCATGATATGATCCAACAGCATTAAGTATTATGCATTAGTAAAATGTTTCAGTTAGAACGACGCACTGGATAGAGTCAAGTCCTTGTTCTGCCATTTGTAACCTATTTGAAGTGAGGTTCGAGGGACAAATGCAAACAAACCTTCTGAAGACCTGACAGGTGCTTAATCCTGCAGAGCTGCAGCTTGCAAAGGTACAGAAACTGGAGTGACAGTAATTAATATGGAATTGGCCATGGATACAGTCAGAGTACCAATTAGAGCAGTGGGAAGGATCAGGTTTCCGAGGACTGTTATTTTAGAGTGCGAGAGTGAACTGTGCTCATCTTCAGCATAATAATTTCCTCTGACTGTCCCTTGTCTGCCTGCTGGTCCCTTTGCATATGTCACCTTGCCACAGCCGAGCTGGGGGAGAGATGGTGTGTGGGAGCCCCCTCCCCTGAGCATCACCCTAATTGCCAATTTAAGGTAGGAGACCTCTGGTTTACACTGAGCCTTGTTCACACTCTCACATCTTCCTACTCTGGTCCAGCCGAAGAGCAACAGTGATTAAACATCCCAGCAGCTTGCCAGTGAACATATTTCCCTTATGGGAGTCACTTGGGGTCAGACACCAAACCCATGACAGCCTCAGAGACAGAGCGGGTTAGTTAGAGGAGCTTAATGGGAGAAACCCATCCCTCCTGTACTCACCAGCTATTTCAACAAGTATTCCAGTCATGCCTGCATGTTAGCAGGCTTCTTAGGGATTATATAAAGAGGCTATCAAGCTGACCATCTCAGACAGGCAGGGCGAGGGACTAACTGTTCTCCAATTCCAATGAGCTGTGGTTAATGCAGCATCTGCCTTGTCTGTCTTCTGCCTGCCCATGTATTAACGCACAGCTTTGTGCCGTGCTGGGAGGCTCTCAAGCATATAATAAATAGAGTTCCAACTCACTGCAACCTCCTGCAGCAGCTGATATTGTAAGTTGTTTTTCTGTGACTGCTCATTTGGAAGTTCCTGGGTTTGGCAGGACAGCAGTAGTAACCACAGTTGGAAACACACTCTTAGGAAGCCAGTGGCCTTCAAAAGAGGTCTTGTCAGAGCCACAAGCAGAGCAAAAGGCATCAGGAGTGGTGTGGCATGAGGTGCTTTCTTGCACCCTCATGGGGTAAAAATGATGTAAGTCAGATTATTTCTATAGCAGTTTGAAATATTCTGCTACTTGACAGCATAAAAAAACTAAAGCAAAGGAAAGCTTTTTTGTTTTCACTGTAATCATAGGTTGAATATTTCTTGTTTCCTGTGAAGTCAGAAAGCTTATGGTCACCAGTTTTCCTTGAAATAAGAAAGTCTGTGCTGTTCATTATCTGCAATCTTGACATAAATTACTCTTGTCTGAGCTGGGCAGGAGCTGTAAATGACACCTTTCCGACAGCCAGGCCATTTCTAAAGTCACTCCCTAGTTTTTTTGCTCCATTATCCAAAACCCCACCACACCTTCTGCTTAGCAGAGAGACTAATGGCATCTCTCAGCTTTATTAAGCCAAGTATTTAAATGAGACCCGTAGGAAGGTTACTGCTTTAGTGATCTCTCCTCCAGTGTATTGTTGTTGAAACTGGCCAATGTATTCAAAAGACAGAGAAAGAGGAGGATGAGACAGAAGGTCTGGCAGACACATGGAACATTTTCCCATCAGCTTCTTTCTTCAGGGCAACCAAAGCTACAAAACCCACAAACACACCCACAGTAACGTGAAAAAAAAAAAAAAAATAAAAAAGGTGCCAGCCTGGGTTTTTCTTAGTTTATTAAAAATCGAGGCACAGACATCACAACGTATGGGTGAGAGATGTCTACCACAGCATCTACCAAATGCAAAATTAGACAAGAGTCTGCTCCTGGATAAGAACAGGTGGCATCACCTCCTCCTCTCTGACTATATATATTTAAGATAATAGAAAGAGCCCCAGTAAGTTCTTATGGAGAAGAAACATGTGAAACTTACAACATACAGCCACTTCAGGGTTTCTTCCCACCACACTGGTGTCTGCTGTGAGGCTGGTTCACACTCTCACTGTGAATTGCACACAAAGCTCAGGACCTTAAAACCAGCTCTGCAGTGCCTTTTTGGTATCTCAATACTTTATGGGCTTCAGAGCCCTGAGTTCAGGCTGAAAAAATGCTGCTCCATCCAATAAGCTGTTGCCATGTGCCTTAAGTGGAAAGAAGATGAATATTGTCTCAGATTGCTTCCAAAGCTATTAAATATCGGTGAGATCAGTTCAGCACATACCCATCTCAGAAATTCATCATGAACTTGATTATGGGGTTAATGCTGTCTACAAAACTAACTCTTCCAGTCGCTGCCGTTGCTGCTTCTCCTCCTCTGTAGTAAGTTAAACAAATCTGTTCTCTAAGTGGTTAAACAAATACAAATAGCAGTACTATTCCTCCCCCCTCCCACTATAATCTACCATCTTGTTTCCAGCAAGCTATGAGAGGTAAAGTAAAAATCCATAGGAGTAAATTCAGCGCAAATAAACCAGAACTAAAAATCCATAAAAGTAAGTGTGACACCCAGGAGCCAAACGGGGTTGGCAGGCATGAGCAGTCCTACTCTGTCATGTTAACAACCCCAGTCACTCACTCCAAATCCCTGCTCTGACAGGTAATCGCCTCTTCCACTCGCTCCTCCTCCCCTCCAAAGCAGTAGCAGTAAACAGAGAATTGCTGACAATCTTCAACTTTCCTCATAATGCAATTACTGGAAATACTCTTTCTGCAAAGAGAGATGGGGGGAAAATATAGTTTTCTGGTTTAAAATTTTATATGGGACTATTCAGGTGTTTCCTGAGGCTCTAGAGAGACTTAAACAGGCTGGATCCATGGGCTGAGGTCAGAGGTCTGTGCTTCAACAAGTGCCACATCCTGCACTCGGGCCACAACAACCCCCTGCAGCTCTGCAGGCTTGGGGAAAGTCTGGCTGGAAACAGACCTGGGGTACTTAATCAACAACGCTGGACAGTGACTAGCTGGAGAGTAGCCCTGAGGAGAGGGACTTGGGGGTGCCTGTGGATGAAAAGCTCAACATGAGCCAGCAGTGTGCACTCACGGACCAGAAGGCAAACTGGATCCTGGGCTGCATCAGCAGAAGTGTGGCCAGCAGGTCGAGGGAGGTGATTCTCCCTCTCTCCTCCATTCTGATGAGACCCCACCTGGAGTACTGCATCCAGTTTTGGAGCCCTTATTACAAGATGGATGTGGATGTGCTGGCACGAGTCCAGA
>VZRI01006321.1:0-74864 GCA_013397515.1 Upupa epops | reverse complement strand
GGTCTGGGTGATCCTGCTGTGACAGGGGGATTGAATTAGATGATCTTTCTAGGTCACTTCCAATCCCTAATGATTCTATGGTTCCTGCTGACTTTATCTCTGGCTCTGTGTGTGGTTCAGAATGATTTCCCCATTTATTTTTGCAATCCAGCACCCAGAAGTGCATGGTGGGAGCTGCTGCTTCCCCAAGAAGTGACAAAACCTCCCCATGGCTCTAGATTCTTGCCTGCAACCATAGCAAAATTCGTCTAGGATCTGAAGTTAGTGTTTGACTAATATCCTCAAATCAACAATCTTTGCATCACACACACAACATACACACCAGTATAGTGAAGACTAAAGCACCTAAAGCAGTGGCATGAACCTGAGAGCTTCTGTATTTCCTTACCTCAGGCCATTTAACGAGGGCTTCTCTTAAAAGGGGGGGGCTCCATGCATGCAGTTAAAAAGAAAGTGAACATCATTGAAGCTATCGCAGAGTCTGTTATCTCCTCCCCAACTAGGAGTATCATCACCTAAAAGCTTTTCAAGCTATAATAAAAGTGGTTTGGAAAGGAGTTGTGAGATTGCTGTGAAAAGGCAGCTTGAAAATAGATTCTGGCTGAAAGGAAAATTTCTCCTGGGGAACTTTTCATCTACTGATCTCAAACAAATCCAGAGGGTTTGCTCTCGATGCCTGCTGAGATCTTAAAAGCACTAGATGGGTTAATGATCCCAGTGTCACAAGAACATGCTGACATTGCAAAATGAAGCAGGACCAGTCTTTAACTACCACCTTCTCATCAGGAAAAAAGATGACAAGCAGGGACTGTCCCTCACTAAAAATAAATTCCAGTTGCAGCTGCCCAAGCAGTGAGGTGTCTTCTAATACCCTTCCCTACCTCTCCCACCAGTCTCACAGCACAACCAAAGATTCAAGGCTTCTCAGCCCATAATTCCTATTAACTACCCCAAAACTCTGTTGACTGCAGTGTTCTTCCTAGAAAGCTGCATTTCTTCCTTCTCATTGACAAAACGCTTCCTATTTTTTCTTTCAGCATTATTCTTCCCAGGCTGATCCACTTTTCCCTCAGCTTATCTCCCTTTCCATCTAAGTCAACTAACCTTCTCCTCTAAACCTTCTCTTGAAAGCTCCTTTGCTTGCTGCGATCTCAACTGCCTAAATCATCCACTACTCCTCAGTGCGCCCATGCAGCTACCAGGCACCAGCCCCATAGATCAGACCTACATGGTGTCCATTGCCTGAAACAATTCTTAGAAACTTCAGGTGCATCTTGAAGGCTGAAAAAGAGGTGCCATCTGCATTGTTAGAAGACTGCATGGGTCTAGAACTGTGAAAACAGTAGCCCTTTCCAAATCTACCAGCAGCTCTCTCAGCAGGGAAACCATGTTGGGATGGCAGGAGGTAAAGAAACACCACAAATCCTCACACTCACAATAACAGTGATAATGAGCCAGACAAGGCTGTTGCTTTTTTCCCCAGTTTCTCCTGTTGCCCACTCTTCAACCCCTCCATAAGCAGAATGGCACCACACTGATGGACAACAAGAGCTTTTTGAGGAGCTCACATGAGGTCAAAAGCCATCAAACTCTGCAAGAGCACAGAAGTTTAAACAAGAAAACCACTTACTCCTCAAGCAATTTATTTCCCAGTGCCTTCAAAGTCACCTTATTTCATGAGTGTTTGACACCTCCTTGTCCTCTGCAGAAGGTGCAAAAGATGTCAGGGAAGAAAAGCAAAAGGAAAGAAATTATTTGCTCTAACTTCAGCCTCCTAAGTGTCACTTTGTAGGATATAATTGAAGACGAACTGGGCTAGAAATGTAGAAACATGATTCGTTCATTGCTCAGCTGCAGGTTTACATGCTATTGCTGCCATGAGCTTCAGGTAAAAGTCTTCTGCAAACTGGTTTGTACTGTGTAATTTTTTAGCAATGTGGGAAATAGTTTTAGTCACTGAGAAATATAAAAGCAAAACACAACATTCATTTTTTTCTTCTTTTTTTTCCAGGTCAAAACCAGTGATCGTGTGTGGCTAACCAAACACAACAAACTTACCCATGCAGAGGATTGTTTTATTCCATTAGTACTTGATCAGTGGAATTTTGCTTACCTACATAAACCAACATGGAAAAGTTAGTGATTCTGTATTGGAGAGACACTGAACAGATAGCCTGTAGAGGTTGAGGCTGTCCCCTCTCTGGAGGTGCTCAAGGCCAGTTTGGATGAGGGCTTGAGCAACCAAGTCTAGTTGAAAAGCATTGCTGCCTATGGCAAGGAAGTTCGAGTAGATGATCTCTAAAGTCCGTTCCAACCTGAGCCATTCTATGAATCTGTGACTGATCCAAAAAGGAATGCTTTGCATTTCTTCCACTCCGTGAGAAAGCTGCAATAAAAGTCAGTCACCATCCAGTTTGTGCTGAACAAAATATTTTTTATACAGAATAAACCCACCAGCATTATGTGTTTAGTCAATGTCTATGAAATCCATAACACAACTATGGAGCTTCACTACCAGCTTTACAACAGACATGCCAAGTTCAGCCTCCAAGGCAGCTTAGATTCATTAATTAGCCCCACAATCAATGTAAGGTCACATCTAGAATTTACAGGATGAGAAGTAAAATCACCTGGGGAAGGGTCAAGCAGAGCACATGTGACAGCTGTTGCCTGGGCAGAAGCACATGAACAAGAGGGCAAGAAGTTGTTTTAAAGAGTTGTAGAGCAGCACCTGTGATGGATGTTAGAGGCTGAGTGCATCCTGTAGAAACTTATCCAGCACTGTATTGGTGCCTTCCATTAGGCAGGGTCTCTGGTGTGGTCAGTGTTCCTGTCTAGAAACCTGTAACTAGAAAAATTGTTTGGAAAATATTTTCCTTTTTGCTCCCCAAATTTTTACTCTTTTAACACAAAAATGAGAAATTATTTCTTAACAGAAGTCATAATCTCCTGCAGGAAAGATGTGGTTCCCTTAGGACATGTGAATCCCTTTGAGAAAAAACAACTGATTTGACCCTAAATTTCTTACCAGCATTTAAAGGTCTCCACCTGTCATGTAGATGCTAGGAGACAGCTGCAAAAGAAGAAGGATGAGAAATTGCAACCAGTTAAATGGGGAAAAATGATGCCAGAAATGATTGCGTTGTCCCTCTTTTCTTCATCGTCAGTTTGCTTTTGGTGTGTGCACCCATCAAACTGATGAAAGGGCCTCAGAAATCTTTGGGTACCAAACTGAGCACCACAGCAGCCCACACACTTTTTAATGAGCTCATGAGGTGAAAAGCTGCTGCACCAACACCTCATTTACTATCTCTCCATTATGTATCAGGCTCAATATCATTGCCTAGGGAGCAGCATTGCCCAAACTTCAGGAGCTGTGTCTGGCCAAGGTGTTGGATCCTATTCTGAAGCCATCACTACCCTCTGAGGCCTAAAACCTTCAATGGAAGAGAGGCAATCATTGCCACAGGCTTTTATCCATTTCTCCCTCTTTTTTTTTTTTAAACATTGTTTGCTTTAGATGATAAAAAAGAAAAAACCTACAATCTTTCCAGAGTAATTTTAAAGTATTTGTAATAACTTCTCACAAAGTTGAGGGCCACAATTCATTTAGCTTTGAGATATAAAAAAGTGGTTGTTTACACTTTTTTCATCTGAATCAAATATGCAGTTTCTATGGCAACTCCAACACTTCACAGCTCTAACTGTTGCACAGGCAGGGAGAGTTTAACCCTTTGAAGACTATGGATCCAAATTTTTCAGAATTGAGACCAATATGTGTTTACATTTATGACCACAGTGATGAATCAATAGAAAAAAATGTCCCAGCACTGACAGCCTTGAGTGCTAAAACCCCTAAATCTACAAATTAAAATTGTTGCATCATTAATAATAGATGCAAAACCAATCAGGACAACTTCATTTTTTAAACATCTTTCTAAAACAACCTTCTTCTCTTCTTTCTCCTACTTCCAGCACACAACCTGTTTGCTTTCAAAGCTGGACCCGAGGCAGCTCATGGTACATTACATTTCCCTCTAGTTGAACCTCTTACACTCCTGGCTGGGTAATGCAAAAGTAGATAACACTGGGAAAGGTATTTAAACATTCTTAGCTATTAAGCTAGTTGTTTTCCGTATTTCAATGCTGTGACTAAACAGAAGTCTCAAATACATGGTATCATACCATATCTGGTGATAGAAAATTCAAGGACAATCATAGAATCATAGGATCATAGAATGTGTTGTATTGGAAGGGATCTCCAAAGGTCATCTAGTCCAACCACCCTACAACAAGCAGGGCCATCTCGAACTAGAACAGATTGCCCAGAGCCCCATTGAGCCTGACCTTGCATGTCTCCATGGATGGGCCTTCTACCACTTCTTAGGCAACCTGTTCCACTGATCCACCACCCTCAGAATAAAGAACATTTCCGTAATGTCCACCTTAAATCTACCATTTTCCAGATTAAAACCATGATCCCTCATCCTATTGTTCCATGTTTTTGCGAACAGTCTTCCTTAGCCTTCCGACAAGTCCCTTTCAGAGTGTGCAAGGTTGTTATAAGGTCCCCCTAAAGTCTTCTCTTCAGGCTGAACAATCCCAACTGTCTTCATAAGAGAGCTGCTCTACACATCTGAGCATTTTCCGATCAGTCAGTCTGAGACTTACAATGCTGCCTTCATAGTAAGAATTACCTGTTAAAGAAATCAACCCTTAATTTAAAACCAAGTCTGGTGAGGTGGAAAATTTGCAGTGTTTCTGCATTTACTGTTTTGTCACTAAAAGGGCACAAGTTTCCATTGTTTCAGACTTCAGGACATTGCAGGAAGCATTACAAAGCACTGCCAGAAAAATAATAAGCAAGAAGAACACAAAGTGGGAAAAGAATAAAGAGAAGGAGAAAGGGACAAAAGCAAATAACGAGTTAAAGCATTCTATTTTTAAATATAATGAATAAAGTATATACCTACATTACTAAATAATTAAATAAATGATTATAGCAGGAGTGAATAATGAAGGATCCTTTTCTTTCTGAGCTAAGCTAAATTTGTGTGTGGACATAATTGCAAATAGTTTCTCCCTAAGAAACAAAAAGATGTATGTGTTTTCCAGGAAACATATTCCCAAACAGATTTTTAGAAATCTCTATTAATATGTTGTCATATGAGCTGGAGACCCTTTTATTGTCTTCAGATCTAGAACTGTGAAGAACTGCTGATGTAACAAAAATCCAATTCAATTAATGGCTGCAATGTCAGACACCAGAAAAGAGAAAAGTAATAATCTAAAAAGATGATACATATTATATTGGCATCTTCCTCTGTTTTCATAGCACACTTGCAGACCTACATAGTTGGCACCTAGGTAGGTTTTCAGTAGCACATAGTGGTAGAGATTTACCAGGGACTGTCACCACAGGCTAAGACTGTGCAGCTGTATCGTTGATCCTGTTGATGATGCTGTACTCTTGGCAATATAATCCTGCTGACTTGTGCTCAGGATTCATTGGTTTAAAGCAAATCCAGGTTGAGTCCACCTGAAATACCCCAATAATGTGTTTATCATCCACATGCCTGTACCCCTATGCCTGCTCTACTCAAGTCCAGATCATGGTGCTGCATTCTCCCATCTACTTTAGTAAACCAGTCAAGTTACAACTTGAATATAAGGAATGGGAAAATGTAATTTCCTCAAAAAAATTACAATACTGTGGTGAAAAAGCATTAATTTTGCTTCATCTCTCTTTACTCACCACTTGCAACTTCTGTTGCAAGCTGTTGTGCTGGAGAAAATCCTGCAGAAACCAGCAGGGAAATTGTCCTTATATACAGCCTTATAACACGGGTTATGAAAGGACTACAGCAGCTTATGGATCTTTTCTATGAGGTTTGCAGAGGGTTTCCATGAGGTATTTTTTTTCTATAGGTCTATCAGAAACCACAATATTGATTGACCTATTTTTCCCCTTGTATGAAACACTATCCCTACATCATTTCAGACAAAATTCAGTGACCACACTACAAAGGAAAATATCTTTCTCAAATCTTTCCATTCTGTTTTGGGGAATAATTTGCCTTCATCAAAATTATTGCAAAAATCTTTGTTGCTGGGATGGAGAAAGGAAAAAAAAAAAACAACTAGAGACAGGAGCTTTGTGATCATTCCTTGCAGCTAAATTGCTGCATTTCTTGCTCTTCAAACTCCAGGTTGGACATACTGTAAATAGTTGTGTATATATTCTATCGAGGAACTATGTGGCTTTGAACACCTTACATTTCAGAAGTTAAGGAACAAAAAGGATGAGAACTGATGTGCAAATCACAAAAAGAAAAGGAAAATGTTCCATGTCATAACAGCCTGGATGCACCACGAGTATACAGCGAGAACATACTTCAACTGATTAACTGGCACACAAATGTCTCCCTGGGAATCACAGCACTGGTTGTCAGGTTTCCCTGAGACCTTATTTTCCAGCTTTCAGGCCGAGAAAGTGTTGAAACATATAAATTACCCTTAGTTGTCTTAGCAGAAGGGTTCAGCACATCAGTAACTGACCCTGCAGATTGTGATGCTGAGTTCGTGGCCAGGCACTGCCACAAATGTGAGGATTCAATCAAAGTGCAGAGCAAAATGATTCTGGAGTTTGATTGCAGCAGGCAGGGGTCATGATGAGAAACAGTGGTTTTTCGCCCAGGAGAAATGTGAGAAGAGCATCCCATCCACCCAATGTACCTGCAGATGTCTTATTAGCATTCCCAAGGAAAACTTGCAGGGAAAAAGTGAGAAAATAAAAGGAAAGTGAATGTATAAGTAACTGCAAACCCACCCACATGAGTGTTTTTATGGAGTAAAGGTGAGGCTGCATGTGGATGTGCATGTATGAGGTATTCATGAAGATTATCTCACTATCATCACCAGCAAAAAATTCTGTGTAAGACAAAGTGTCAGAAATATAATATAAGAGGATGATACTATTAGGGATACTTAAAAAAAAAAAGAGCTAATCAAGTAAAGTCACAAAATCAACAAGTGACATGATAAAATCACTCAGGATGTTCTTTCATGTTGGGATGCCTAAGGAATCATCCAGAAGTATAAAATCAAGCCATAGGCATATTAAGGGCAAAGTGGCTGAATAGGGATCCTGTTCTTAAGTGGTCTGAGTGGAAGTTTAACTGAACCAAAGGTTATGTAAAATGTTAGACATGTTTGTTTCCTCCTGCAAACTTCTTAGGGTAGTCTTGATTGTAAAATTTGTTTCCACCAAGTTCAAAACACAGATGGTCCTGTACAGTACACTGAGCTTTTCACTTTCTACATCCCAAACCATGAGAAAATGACATTTAACTTTTTGAAGGTTTAGTCTGAAAGTTAACCAAATGTCATTTTTCTTTACAAAAAGTGGGCAATTTAAATGAGCATTGCTGCACTACAGCAGCTTTTTCATTGAAACCAAACTTCCTGAGCTTAACTGTCTATATACTAATTAAAGCATCTCTCATCCTGTTTGTCCTATTCAGCATTACACTCAAGCTTAGAATGGGTTTCACAAAGCTAAGGCAGTGATAAATGTTAACAGCACTTTGTTATTCCTCAGGTGCAATGAAGATATTTCTGTGGCTGCAGCCAATACTCTCCAGGGAGGAAAAGAAATGCATAAGAAGAGTGGGAACATACCCTCATGGCATTGCAGCTTCACCATTTGCGCTCTGAAATCTAACCATAAAATTTTTGACTACCTCTTACACAGTAGAAGGATGTCCATACATTTATCTAGAAACTGCACTGTGGCTGTCTAGAATGGTGAAAGATCTGTAAACTGCTAAGTGAATCATTGAAAGGACACATAAAAGAAAGGGCAACGGGGTTGATTCCATGACTATCACTGGAGAAAAATTGACAGGATTACTTACAGCAAGAATAGTGTTCATGGCATGCTGTTCTATGACATGTCACCTCCTGAAAGAGGCGAGATCTACACACATGGGTCACTGCTGTCAAAAGACAGGTAGCTGACAGCAGAAACCTCAGTAACAAGAATACTTAAAGGCAGTACAGAGAATCTCAAATAAAGCTCTGGAAACCTAGACACATTTTTCTACTCTACATATTTGCGCATCAGCAGGTCTGCATTGCAGCATCACCTCTGCTCTGCACAGGGTCTGAGCTGCTGGTGGACGTTGTTGCACTTTGAAAATTATCAAATTTTCAAGTGTTAAGTTTGGTGCTTTTATACAGAAAGAACATTTTATTTTGAAACTGGAGATAGCTTTCCCAGCAGACCCCCTGCATCAGTGTCCTGACACTACAGGTGATTGGTGGACAGAGTCTATAAAAGGGAATGTACTTCCTGCCTTCTTGCCTTCTCTGATACTTCTTGTAAGCCAGAGAGCTCCTCTGCAAGGGAGAGAGCTCCCCCCCACCCCCAGGTTGGGGGGCCAAGCAATGGCTCTAGGCCTTCGTGCCACTGAAGGATGGAACACAGAAATCTAAGCATGGCTGCAGCTCTGCCATGGGGTCAACTATAGCCCTCTGAGAGCTTGAACACAGAGACAGCAAAACTCTTGGACTGTGTGGCAGCGGATCGAAGAGATGGGCCACTGCCCATACCTGCAGCCCCCTGTGGTGGGTGTGAAGCTGCAGCCCTCCCCTCTTTCTCTAAGGGCTCAAATGCAGAGAGCCAGCACCAGCTCCTTTCAGTTCCTGGCAGCAGGCCAAACAGAGGGCAGCTCCTTCGCGCCACTTCTACAGTCTGGTCACTTTGAAGATGCCAGACAGCGGTGAGCTATTAACCCTCTCCCTCCCTTGGAGCCTTAAGAAAAGAGGGGAGAAGGGCCTGTAACAGGCCTATCTACTACAACAGNAAAAAAAAAAAGAGCTAATCAAGTAAAGTCACAAAATCAACAAGTGACATGATAAAATCACTCAGGATGTTCTTTCATGTTGGGATGCCTAAGGAATCATCCAGAAGTATAAAATCAAGCCATAGGCATATTAAGGGCAAAGTGGCTGAATAGGGATCCTGTTCTTAAGTGGTCTGAGTGGAAGTTTAACTGAACCAAAGGTTATGTAAAATGTTAGACATGTTTGTTTCCTCCTGCAAACTTCTTAGGGTAGTCTTGATTGTAAAATTTGTTTCCACCAAGTTCAAAACACAGATGGTCCTGTACAGTACACTGAGCTTTTCACTTTCTACATCCCAAACCATGAGAAAATGACATTTAACTTTTTGAAGGTTTAGTCTGAAAGTTAACCAAATGTCATTTTTCTTTACAAAAAGTGGGCAATTTAAATGAGCATTGCTGCACTACAGCAGCTTTTTCATTGAAACCAAACTTACTGAGCTTAACTGTCTATACACTAATTAAAGCATCTCTCATCCTGTTTGTCCTATTCAGCATTACACTCAAGCTTAGAATGGGTTTCACAAAGCTAAGGCAGTGATAAATGTTAACAGCACTTTGTTATTCCTCAGGTGCAATGAAGATATTTCTGTGGCTGCAGCCAATACTCTCCAGGGAGGAAAAGAAATGCATAAGAAGAGTGGGAACATACCCTCATGGCATTGCAGCTTCACCATTTGCGCTCTGAAATCTAACCATAAAATTTTTGACTACCTCTTACACAGTAGAAGGATGTCCATACATTTATCTAGAAACTGCACTGTGTCTGTCTAGAATGGTGAAAGATCTGTAAACTGCTAAGTGAATCATTGAAAGGACACATAAAAGAAAGGGCAACGGGGTTGATTCCATGACTATCACTGGAGAAAAATTGACAGGATTACTTACAGCAAGAATAGTGTTCATGGCATGCTGTTCTATGACATGTCACCTCCTGAAAGAGGCGAGATCTACACACATGGGTCACTGCTGTCAAAAGACAGGTAGCTGACAGCAGAAACCTCAGTAACAAGAATACTTAAAGGCAGTACAGAGAATCTCAAATAAAGCTCTGGAAACCTAGACACATTTTTCTACTCTACATATTTGCGCATCAGCAGGTCTGCATTGCAGCATCACCTCTGCTCTGCACAGGGTCTGAGCTGCTGGTGGACGTTGTTGCACTTTGAAAATTATCAAATTTTCAAGTGTTAAGTTTGGTGCTTTTATACAGAAAGAACATTTTATTTTGAAACTGGAGATAGCTTTCCCAGCAGACCCCCTGCATCAGTGTCCTGACACTACAGGTGATTGGTGGACAGAGTCTATAAAAGGGAATGTACTTCCTGCCTTCTTGCCTTCTCTGATACTTCTTGTAAGCCAGAGAGCTCCTCTGCAAGGGAGAGAGCTCCCCCCCACCCCCAAAATTTTCAGCTACTTCTTGTCTCTAGGCCTTCGTGCCACTGAAGGATGGAACACAGAAATCTAAGCATGGCTGCAGCTCTGCCATGGGGTCAACTATAGCCCTCTGAGAGCTTGAACACAGAGACAGCAAAACTCTTGGACTGTGGACAGTGAGCTTGTCCGAGCTCCTGGCAGCGGATCGAAGAGATGGGCCACTGCCCATACCTGCAGCCCCCTGTGGTGGGTGTGAAGCTGCAGCCCTCCCCTCTTTCTCTAAGGGCTCAAATGCAGAGAGCCAGCACCAGCTCCTTTCAGTTCCTGGCAGCAGGCCAAACAGAGGGCAGTTCCTTCGCGCCACTTCTGCAGTCTGGTCACTTTGAAGATGCCAGACAGCGGTGAGCTATTAACCCTCTCCCTCCCTTGGAGCCTTAAGAAAAGAGGGGAGAAGGGCCTGTAACAGGCCTATCTACTACAACAGGCATTGCCTGATGTGACCAGTGCCGTGTTACCTCTGTCCCCAGCAAGATGCTGTATGCTTTGCTACTGAGAGAAGCCTTTGATAAGAGAGAGAGAAATCTTAAGTATCGATCTCCTAAACCTTTGGCAAACAGAGTCTGGGATTCTGTTTTAACCTCTACATTTGATGATGCTATAGCTTCCAGGAAGAGCCCGTGAGTCAAGGCAAGCTAGAAGTATGTCTGAGGCATCAGGGAGGGCTGATGTCTACAAGAGGACTGGAAAAGGAACAAACAGTATATTTTGTGCTGTATTTCTGCCACCACCTGTTCCCTTCTGGAAGTGAAGCGCAATTGTATGTGTGTGTTGGCTTTATGGTTAGAGTGTTAGTGTACACTCTCTTCCTCCAGGGCCTCTCATCTAAAGCCAAAAGCCAATGTGTAAGGTGTCTCCCATTTCTCTCAGACTGTGTGTAAAGGCATTGTGATACAGTTTCTGTCTTGTCTTTTTGATTCCTTTACTTATTAGGGGATTTTCCTTTTCTTACTGGTGATTGGTTCAATAAATTATTTTTCTTTTCAGAAAAGTTGCTTCATTGCCTGTTGAATTCTCACTGAGAGGTGGTTGCTGTGCTTGAACTGCAGGCACCAATCCAAACCAATTTAGACCCTCACTCTAAACCATTGCATAGGTAAAGGCCAGAGGACAACACTGTCTATTCAAGCACTGACTTACTGCCATCTTTGGAGAAGTTCCTTCATTTTCCCCTTCTTGATACTCCTCATCCCTTCCTCTGAACCAGCTTTCAGGCTCTGTATGATCTGCTAAGAATAGCATTACATAAACACTAGACATGGACTATTAATTAGGAAACTATTAAGAAGAGTCATTTTAACAAAAAAAAAAAAAAAGAGCTGTATCTTAGCAACTCAGCTTCTCAAGCACCAAAGAAAGAATTATAATATGACAATGTCACATTATTTTCCAGAGTAAATTTGAAATCTGGCTTAATTAAAGCTTATGCTCTAACTGGATTATCAAACAAATAACTGACAGTTTCAGGGATAAATAATTTCTGTCCATGTATGGAACTGGGATAAAAGTTCCATACACTTGGTATTTCAGTAGTGTTGTGTATAAGACACATTTTAGTTCAGATGATTGCAGCTAGGATCTGAACATTTTCACCACCAGGCCACTAATGAAGTCTAGATCATCCAGGTTGGATGGGGCTCTGGGTAGCCTGGTATGGTGAGAGGTGTCCCTGCCCATGGCAGGGGGTTGGAACTAGATTATCTCTGAGGTTCCTTCCAACTCAGACCATTCTATGATTCCATGACCAGCTCTCCAGTGCCTCTAAGCAAGCTGACTTGCAGGACAACCATTCAGAGAGATTCAAGATAGGACACATTTACAATTTTCAATCACATATTTTGTGGTCTAACGGTAGTAAACCTTAAGGATTTCCTGATGTCCTCCTTGCTTTTCACTCCTTGCAGTTGCCATAAAAACATTTCTTTTGTGAGTTTATGCGAAGACATACATGATACCCCTGGAGATGCTGCATACTTCGTAACATCCATTATAAGTACTGCTGCCATAGAGTTACCCAAACTTAACAGAGCTCAAGGCCTTCAAAATAAAATATTTCAGTTCCACTGCAAAAAGACCACTTTCAGGTCTCAGTGCTGTAATTCTTACACAGGTAGTCAATGAGTTGTGATAGCTCAGAAAATGCCAGAATGTTTTCACTCTCCCCAAAAATAAACTGCTAGTGATGTGACACTTCTCTGGGCCCTTCAACAGAAAATTCATTTTGGTTATATAAGCAGGGATAACTTCAAAACCAGTGTATTTATACCATTCAACTGGCAAGGTTGAGTCACTAATGCTCATCTCCAGAAGATGTCTCAAGCCTCATGCATTCCAACCATATTTGGAGACACAAGTCAGGAACCAGAGAACACTGAGCACCCCCCGCAGCAGGCTACCAGCAGTTAGATTAAACCAAAAACTCCACCAGAGGCCCTTCAAGCTCTGTTCAAGTTCAATTTAACCTCTTCAAAACTCCATTCTAGAACTGGATTCAGAAATATAGACTGGGACTGAAGGAAGAATGGAAAGACTCCTCCTTGGATAGTAGCCACTGAAAAAGAGACCATAATTCCCTCCTCACTTCTATACCAAATATGGGATGAAACACCTTTTTGGTCAGGGTAGGGTCACCTGTTCTGTCTGCTCCTCCCTGGAGGTGCAGCCTCTCACTCACTGCACCCCAACATGGCACAAAAGATTAATAGTGATCTTGGTCTCCACATGAGCAAGTCTTTGCAAAAGCCTTTCTGCACCCAACTCTCAGTACTAACTGTCAACACCAAGCGTTACCACTTGTAGAAGCAACCACTGTCTGCTCAAATCTGCTTTTAACTGCAGAACGTGCAATGAGTTAGAAAAGATTGAACTGAAAATAAAATGACTGCACAGAATTAGTTCTGTTCTTGCTCAAACCAGGACAAAGGCAAAATCCCACAGTTTTGTAGCAGAACCAGAAATGGACCACGTTTCCTCCAAGCCCCACTTTAGCATTTTACTTATGTAGTCATTATCCCACCATACCATGTAAGTAAATCCTGGTATTCGTCTCCAGATAAATGTGCATTATTATTTCCATAAAAGAAAATGAGGCAAAGAAATAACCACAGTAATCTTGCCTATGGCATATGAAGTACATTTAAAATCTTCCCTGCTCATCATTGTTTAAAACTGTAGAAGATACAGCCTTTGAAACATCTAAATATTTAATTTGCATCCTTTTAAATCCAAGGCAAAGTTTGAATTGCAAGGTGCAATGAGGAAGGGGAATATTTTGTTCTGGTAAACACCAGTGTAGCTTGTTTCTAACGAGTAACAATCAAGAGACACTGCAGGGACACAGAACATAAAATAAAATAGCGAGTGAATCCAATATGCTGCTCTTCCTGCCAGTTCTAAAAATTAATTCAAAACTGCATCCATTATAAGAATAATGGAAAAGTAGAGCTCCATGTCTGTAAATATTAGGACCATGGCTGACAGGTCCATTCCCTCCCTTCCCTCAATTAAACATGGCAGCTTACAGCTAAATTAGACAACGTGACCACTGTTGGTAACAAAGACAATCAATGTTATGAATGTTTGTGTCTAATAAATTGATAAATGGCCATATCTGTTAGAGTTATGTCTCACATGCAATAGCTGTTCACTTCCAGATATGTCTATATCTCTTATTAAGCATTTTATTATTAATTTCTTTTCCTGCTGCAGAATGTCAGAGCAGAAAAAAGCCTTCTGTTATAACATCTCTTGCAAATCACACCAAAATCTTAATAAAGTAGCTCCCAATCTGTTTCAGATCTAATTCTCCCAGACAGTTGAACGTTGTCAGCCTGACCCAGATGCTTAAAATGCATTAATGTTTATGCTTTAAACTGGAGAAAACAATCATTGAGTATGATAATCCGAGAATCAGCCTGTGCCCCAATGCACCTCGGTGGATTTAACTGCCTGATCTTTTCTCATCCTTGTGTAACCCCAGCATCCCTGCTTCATTTAATTCCTTAAGCTTTAATTAAAAAAGAGCAATGAAAGCCAGCAAGACAAAGCAGCTGAAAATTCCTTTATAGCTTGCAGAACAGCTTTGAGAAGAGGCTGCAAACACCACATCCAAATACAAAGGTGGCCCTACCGAAACTAAATCTCTCCTCAGTTGTATCCTGCTGAGGAATACTTCACAGAGATGGTCTTTTGTTTATGGTCTAGTGTCAGGGGAAGAGGAAACTATAAAACTCGTTCAGGAGTTTGTGCACCAGAGTGTTCTTTTGTCTTATCTTCGAATGGTGAGTTTGGAGTCGACTTCATTTACTCCAGGAGGAGAACAATAAAATATAATTTAGGATGTGCTTTTTTGAAAACACAAATTCCTGGTTCATTGGAGGGACTACAAGAAGACTGTGTCATAAATCTGGACATTCCAGTTTGGTGCTACAAGAGATGAAAATGGAAGACCCAATCAGAACCAGGTTTCAATAGCCAGGGGCTGTCAAAGCCAGAACATCTAGTTACTAACATATCAACAACAATGCAGCTCCTGAATTAATCACAAAATGCCTTCCCATCACAGGGGTAACAAGAGAGCTCCCAGATTTTGTCATGAGCAAGCTTTCTGCAACTGCACCAGCTTCCTGAAGTGATGTAAAATTGAGGTGCACTAAGCTCCATCAACGCCAGAGATTGCACATAGGTCGTTGTGTCTGGAGCATGTAGAATCTGCCAACAACAACCACCAGAAAACCCTTTGATACTGACTAAGACACCACAGTGTGGACGGTCTGGGTAGCTGAGGACCCTGGTGCAACAGGCTCCTTTGTAAAGCCATTGCAGGACTGTCTGTGCCACGATGAGCTACTGCAATCATAGGCTGGACACAAAGCTATGATGCCATGAGGGAGGTTTTGCAGAGAAAACTTCCATTCTTCCATCTCTCTGCTGCTTCTGGTACTCCCCAGCCTGAACACAGTCTTCGGTGCCTGGTAGGACCAAAGCACAGTGATGGTTTCTCCAGTAACTCTCAGACCAAGGAATTTCACATACCTATCACAAAACAGTGATTCATGTGTGCAGGTGCTGTACATCCCACCTGACACAAAGGTGAGCATCAGCACTTCCAACTCCGTCTGCTCCAGCTGGTGCACTGCTTTATTAAAACTCCAGGAGCTGCAGGAGCAGCTTTGATCATCTTCTGAGTGGTTTTCATTGTTTCATTCAAAGCTGTGATCTCTGAAGGTGGGTGAGGGATGTTTTTCCTCATTTCAGGAGCCTTTTGATGGTTTTAGATTTTGGTCTTTTCATCCAGTCAGACAGAAATATTTTTACCATCTATAAATTCACTTCCTGACTAACTTTAGGCAAAGAGAAAGGTTTTGCTCAAGCGTGAACCTCCTTTCCCATGTGTTTTGCTCATATAGTATGATTAGCCTGAAGTCCAGAACCAAGTCATATGTAAACCAAGCAAATTTATATTAATCTTTTCAAGTGTTTTCAAGTAATCCTGAAATGCTAACAGAAGGTAAATCAAGTTGCTCAACAAAAGCAGCCTTCTATTGCTGTTCTGGTTTGAAAATTAGCAAGTTTTCAAATACTAGTTGTGGTGATTTTATGCCAAGAAAGCATTTTATTTTGAAGCTGGAGGTAGCTTTCCTAGTAGACCTCCTGCATCAGTGTCTGAACTATACAGGTGATTGGTGGACAGAGTCCATAATGGGATGGTACTTCCCGCTTCATCCCTTCCTTATTCTGGTCATCTGCAATGTCTTTGCTTCCTCTCCTGCTCCTACTGCAACACATCTTCAGAGACGGAGCTCCTCTAGGAGAGAGAGACCTCACCCCAAGGGTGTGTGTGTGGGGGGTGAGCAATGGCTCTCAGCCCCCTGCCACTGAAGGGTGGAAGCCAAAAGAAGTCTCAGACTGGCTATAGCTCTGCTGTGGGGGTAGCCACAGTCCTCTTTTGCATGGGTGCACAAATGCAGAGAGGCCGAAGAGACAAGACAGTCTCTGTACCTGCAAACCCCCTTCTGTGAACCTACAGCCCTTCCCTCTTTCGCTGAGGGTTCAGATACAGAAGGCTGCACCACCTCATTCCTGTCCTTGGCAGCGGACCAGAGTAAGGGTAGCTTCTCCAGAGCCGCACTACATCAACTGCCTTTGAGGATGTCAGACAGAGGTGAGCTTCTAACCCTCTGCCTCCTTTGGCGCCTGACCACAGGGGAGAAGAAAAAAAGGCTCTGCATAAGGGCTGTAGAAAGCCCTTGGACGAGACCCCAAAAAGCTTATATGCAGTAACAGGCATGGCCATATGTAACCAGTGCCTTGTTGCCTTGTCTCCACTGGGCTGGCAAAGATCCTGTATACTCTGCCTCTGAGAGAGACTGGGAGAAGCCTCTACTAAGAAAGATCATAAATACTGATCTCCTAAGCCTTTGGCAAATAGAGAGAGAGTCTGGAATTCTGTTGTGTCCTTCACATTTGATGCTGCTATAGCCTCAAAAGAGCCACCGAGCCAACAGGAGCTAGAAATATGCCGGAGATGTCACAGAGTGCTGATGTCTGCATGAGGATTGGGAGAAGGAACTTTTCTGCAAGTATCAAATGTATTGTAATGTATTCCTGCCTCCTCATGCGCCCACTCCCCTTTCTTTTCTGGGAAGTGGAGTGAGAGTGTGTGTGTGTGTGGTGGCTTTTTGTGATTGTTGGTGTACAGTCTCTTACCCCAGACCTCTCATCTAAGGCCAAAACCAATGTGTTAGCTGTCTCCCATTCCTGTGTGTGTGTGTAAAGGCACTGTGATACAGTTTCTGGTTTACCTTTGATTATTATATGGTGATGGATTCAATAAAGTGTTGTCTTTCTAGCAAAGTTGCTTCGTTGCCTGTTGAACTCTCGGTGACAGCTGGTTGTAGCGCTAGAATTACAGACACCAACCCAAACTGATTTAGACCCTCTTGCTAAAACATTACAACCACAAAACATCTATTTTGAACAAACTGGCAATATGAATGAAAATGTCTAAGAAAAGCTCTGTGTGATATTACTCAGTGTGATTACTCAGTACTTTTTCCAAAAGAAAATTGTACTTGCAAAATGCATTTAGAAGCTGTGATCTCTCTACTCACTGGGATCATTAGGACCAAGCCTGTGTAATATTCAAATTTTCTACAACTGGAAAATGAATGGCAAATACAGTAGAAGATCCCCATGTCTTAAGTAATCTAATGCAAGCAAACCTACAGAGCAGATAAGTGAGACCCTATTTACATCCAGCTCGAGGTGGCCCAGTAAAGAAAGATATGAATCTGTGAATTGCTCATCCAGGGGATGGCTGCAAAGATCGTCCAAGAGGTGGAATAAATCTTGTGTAGAGAAAGGCTGCTCTTGTATGGAGAAAGGCAGAGATAGCCAGACTTGTTCAGCATGGGGAAGCAAAGGTTTGAGGGAGACCCTATTGCAACCTTTCAGTATATAAAGGGGACTTAGAAAAAAAGGCAGAGGAGTACTTTTGCCCAAGCCCTGCACTAGGGGCAACAGTTTTGAGTGGCAAGGGAGATTCAATTGGATATAAGGAAGAAATTGATTCCTGTGAGGGTGGTGAGACATGGAAGTAGGTTGCCCAGAGATGTTGTAGATGCTTCATTCCTAGAGGTGCTGAAGCTCAAGTTGAATGTGGCTTTGAACAGCCTGATCTAGTGGAAGATGTGTCTGCCCATGGAAGAGAAGTGCACTAGAAGATCTTCAAAAGTCCCTTCCAAGTGAAAATGTGATTCTGACCTTTGACCTTCATTCAATGTAAATGTTAGTCTTTCCCAAAAATTGGTGACCATGCCTTAAATTCTCCCTTTCATGACTGGATTTTAGCTGTAACATGCTGATAAAGTAGACCTCTGCATTTCATTTTTCTATAACCAACTTCTTTAGTTCAGTAGTTTTACGGCTTTCAATTTGACTTTTTAAATACAAGTTTATAACGTTTCACCTTTCTCACAAATGGATAAGCCTGGAAGAACTTCACTGTTTGATTAAGTTATCATGCATGAAGAACCAGAAAAATTTAAGACAATTGTTCATTTAAATGGCTGTTAATTATATCCTCCTGACATAGTTATTGTACTATAAGCACACTTTGGATAAAACTGCTGTATTATCTAATTGAACTCAAAAATATTTCTGACATTTTAATGAACATACCAATTAGTTTTATTTTACAATACTTTCAAATGAACCACAGAGGATTAGAAAATGACATTCAAGGTCTGCATATAATTAAATTGCATAACATGGAAGGGGAGAAGTGCAGTGTCATGGTGAAGAAATGAATATGTAGGGACACATTAGCATTTAAGATTTGTTGAGTAAATAATGGGTTTGCAAAACAGAAGCTCTTTTGTTACCACCAAAGTTTACAGATGGCAAAGGAATTACACAGCATAATTGTCACCAGCACAGAGTGTTATCCTATTCCTTGTCAGAGATTCCATTTCAGTTTCACTTTTATGGGAATTTTTCATAATTATTTGCATAAGTTAAGTGGAACGTCACAGAGCCCGTGGAGCTACACTGTAATGAACTAGACATGAGAAGACAAATAGTTGTCTGGACTTCAAAACAATCACAGTGCCTGCGAGTCTTTCTACATGAGAGATCAGCTGGATAGGAACAGAAATCGAAGGCATTTAAATCACTTAAATTAGGCTTATAGATTTCACAGTCAACCAACCATGCGCGTGTATTTGACTAAGCCACTCAAGGAGAGGGACACATCACAGGTATTTTCCATGGAAATGCAGAGTTGAGTTTAATGCCTTCAGCAGTAAACGCATGTCGAAGGAAGGAGTAGATGGTCATAGCAGTCCATTTTCCAATGCTCAATGGCTTTTTAAAGCAATCACAAGAATTAGGGAAGTGTAAATAAAATATACTTGAGTCTGTGTACACTGTAGTTTGCAACAAGCTAACAAAAACCCCACATCAACATAAAAAGGAAACATCAGTAAGCTTAGAGCAACATTCAATTATAAAAGTATATAAAAATGCTAATAATTCAATGCTCGGTAGCATGCACTTGAATTTCATTATATTCTGAGTAGAATCTGGTATTTGTTAAAGAGGACAAATGCTGTTAAATCATACATCACTCACAATCATCTCATGATCAAAAAGATGAATGGAGTTAACTGGTCAGAATCTGTATCAACACAAAGAAGAAAATTAACAGGAAATGAGAAGAAAGAAAAATTCAAGGATTCTGGAAGGGTTTGCAGCTCAGACAAATAAAGAAGCAGGATCTTAGTTTTTCTATGTAAATCAATTTATGTGAATAGAATTATTCAATATGTAGGACAATGTATGAGCACATTTGGACAACACTACATCTTGGCTGATGAGATGGAGACAGAGAGTGGGTACCCCTGCAAAAAGGATGGGAAACCAGATTAAATATTAGATGAAAACATTGCTCTTTGAAGAGTGTGAATTAGAGAGCAGGGTTTTTATTTTTTCTAACAACACAGATGATATAAAACTGTTTCCAGCAGGTTTTGTTTTCCATATTCTAGCAAAAGTAATGAAGGGGGTTAAAGGAAAGATTGAAGCTGTTTATGGACGGAAAATTGGCATCAGAAGCAAGAAACTGAAAGCAAAAAATATCACAAAGTTTAAAAAACCCTTTTCTCACTGAAAGACTGATTTTCCAGATTTTCTCCAGTGAAAAATAAATGTTTTTATTCTTGGAGATATTGTTTTCTTGGATAAATTGTTTTCTTGTTTTGAACATGAGGTCTTTATTTCCATCCTAGGAAATACAGAAGAAAGGGAGAAAGGTCTTTACTATAATGTTAGCTAATGGATTGAGATCTGCTATGGTGTCATACCCCTAGAAAAACCTTACAGTTCTCACACCCATCTGTGTTAACAAGAATTTAAAAATTAATAGAAACCTGTCCTTGAAGTAGTAGAGCAAATTAAGCATAAGCCAGATAAGGTAAAAGAAATCAATAGCTGAGTAATCTCAGCAACACAACTGATCCAATTTGTCCTGAAATTAGGCATCTGCTATCATCTTTAATTTGCCAGATCCCATACAAACACAAAAAAAAGTCCCTAAAGCAATTTCACATCCTAATTTTGATAATTCTATATCACTGCATTGAGCTTGGTAGCATTGCTCCCAATCTCCTCCAAACAGTGAAGAACTAAATTACCTATTTTCACAGTTACCTGTTCCTAAGGCATTCGGTCATTTCCTATATGAGGAGGAAACTGTGCAAATCTAAAGCCTGATTCTTATGCAGTGCCAGTCAAAACAGTTTCACCAGGAGAGAAAAAATAAATTTATGTGACTCCTTACTGAGTAAGGCTCTCTCACTAAACATGTCCTAACACCAAAGACTGCCAAAAGATACTTACTGACACCTAAAACAATTCAGAACCTACTTCATAGATATGACTGAAGCATGGAAAACTGCACATAATATTAAAGTTTCAGTAAATCAAATACAATTTTTCACATTGGAAAGATGTAGCTCCAGCCAGAAGCAACAACATTTCCAGAAGTATTTCCAAAAATGTGCATTTTCATATTTCTGAAAAGCAAGTCTTTAAATGATCCATTCCTTGTGGGTGATTGAGAGATCAAGAGAGAATTTATAGATATTTGGGATTCACTCTATAGAACAAAGAGGCATTGAAATTAGATGATGTCTTACCTGTATCAGCATATGTATATTTGACTTTAAGTGTGCCTTGGCATATTTTGCCCCTTTATACGTAACACATCGTTGGTTTCCTAAAACATAAAGTCCCAGATACATTTGGGTTTATTTCTGCTCCCTATTTTACTATCTTCAGTAGAGCCACACTACTTCTCCATAGAAGACTGTCTGGTCCATTGCCATCATATCTAGGCAATATGTATTTACCATACATGAAGTGTATCACATAGTCATATCCCTTGTTATTCATCTACTGCATAAAAGATGCTTATGCCTTGAATGGAAAACACCAACAATCATATAGGTTATCTTCTAACCTTATACTTGCAACTGTATGTGATCTACTAATCATGTTTGATCTATTAAGATGATCTCCACTATCCATCTCTTTGTCTTAACATCAAAGATAGTGTCTAAGAGAAATTCCACCCCACGAGGTTGGCAACTGCTGCCTCCACCTTCATCCTAAGAGGAAAACCATGGGAATGCCTCTGCCATCTCACTGTGCAAACACTTCCTCAGCTTCTGCAGCTGTTTAAGCTTGGTCCTTTGCAGAGCTCCTTTGTCATGCATAACCAGAGTAAGAGTAAAGCTGAAAGGGTTGGAAGAGACCTATAAAATCATCAAGTCCAACTGCCAACCCAACCCCACCTTGCTAGTGTCAAATCTACATATTTTTTGAGTAACTCCAGAGTTGGCTACTCTGCCTCCTTCCTAGGCAATCTATACCAGACAACTCTGTCAGTAAATAAATGTTTCCTGATATCCAATCTAAACCTCCTCTGGCACAACTTGTGGCTGTTTCCTTATTCTAACACCAGTGACTTGAGAGAAGAGACCAACTCCCACTTCTCTTTCTGGTAGTTGTAGGGAGCAGTATGGTCTCCCATAAGTTTCCTTTTCTTCAGACTAAACAGTCTCAGTTCCCTCAGCTGTTCCTCATAAGACCTGTCCTCCAGTACCTTCACCAGCTTCATTGCTCTTCCTTGGACCTGCTCCAGGCCCTCAATGTCCTTGTATTGAGGTGCCCCAAAGTGAACCCAGTAGTCAAGATGAGGTCTCACCAGCGCTGAGCACAGAGAGACAATCGCTTCTCTAGTCTTGCTGACAACACTATTTCTGATGCAGATCAGGATGCTGTTGGTCTTGGCCACCTGTTGGCTCATGTTCAGCCACTTGTTGATCAGGACCCCCAGATCCTTTTCCACTGAGCAGTTCTCTTGACACTCTTCCTCAGGCCTGCAGAAGATCACAGCAAAACTCTGGACATGCAGAAAACACACAGGTAAAGATTTAAACTCCTGCAGCCCAAGTCTGCAAGCAAAGGACTTGGGATGATGGCTGGAGTGGAGCCAGGTGATAACTGCTGATTCAAGGCTACTTTGTTTAGCCATTCACACCAGGAAGGCTGACGATGCTTCTCACAGTAATGAAATCTGAGACTGACAGATTTTCTTCCACTTCCACAGGGAAACAAGGCCAATTGCAAACTGCCAGCACTGCACAAGTATCCTGGGAAAGTGTCACTAAATGCTCTTTCTGTTCTTACCTCCTTCCCCAGGCACCTGCTGCTGGCACCAGTTGGAGGCAGAACACTGGGTTAATCAGGTTGCTGATTTGATTGGAGTTAGCTGTTCTCATGAGATGATCATGCTGTGCCTTGTACCCCAATTAGTGCTTGAACCTATTGGCTGTCTTGCTCTGGTTTTGATGGAGGGGGCTCAAGGTGAAGCTTCCAGCTGTGTTTCTTGCTAAAATAGAAATTCTGAGGGTAAGGATGGTTATACCGTCAGAAGTCTATGAGCCTCACACAGGGCACTCACACACACCAAACAGATATCTCACACAGATATCACACTTCCAGGAAGAGTCAAAGACCCTCAGCCAGCACAGGACCCTGCTCTCCATTTTGCTTAGGCTGGAGGTCAGAAACAGACTGAGTCAAAATGCCTTTTGACGCCTACCTCCTGCTTGAGGAACCAGGAACATCCATTGCCTGGACACCTCTGCTTCTGCCCTGGTTATGGATTGACAAAAGCTGCCCCTGAAGCCAAGGCTGTTAGTAAGAGCAAAAACTGGAAATGTGATTTCATACCTCTTTCAGACTCTCTGCCGTGGGGCTACTTCTCACCTTGCACTGCAGCAGCCCAAGAGTTTGTGGAAAGTAAGGAGAAGTTGTGAGTCAACACAATTAGTGTTGGATAGTGCTTGGATGTTCTTCTTCAGTCCTTTTCTGCTATGCTGCAAAACTGAATTTTCCTATACCACCAAGCAGCCTTAAACTGTGACAGGCAGCCTGCCTTCTGCTCTTAAAACCAGATACTGAGCAGACATGAAGACCACAAGATGAACATCAAAGAGCAGTAAGACAAATCATTAAAAGCTTTTTTACTTATTCAGTCCTCCTGAGTGAGTCTCGCAATTGCAAAATCCACTGAAGATACCTGGCAGCTTCAAATGCAACACAAAATCCAGAAGCAGAATGTTGTGAAACCTTAATAAGGAAATCAAAATTTGCACTGAATGCACATCACCAAGTCCCAAGGTAGACTATGTGCTTGTGCTAATACTCAAAAGACAATTCATGTATTCAGGCTGTCCTCGGGGGAGGGTGTAAGAGAACTGTTGGAATTTGTATGTGAGTAACATCTCGTTCCGCATTCCTATCCAGGGACATATTTGGACTGGTTAGCCTTTGGAGGTCCCTTTCAAACAATACCTTCTGTGATTCTGTGATTAAAGGACATTTGCTGCCACCTGATTACCTGGATGAATCCAAGCCCTGGAAGACAGCAGTCATGCTGGTGAAAAGTTTGGCTTAAGTAAGTAATCACCAGTTGTGCTCATCCATGGGAGAAAAGAGTTCAGCATTAATTTCAGGCAATGACATTTCTTCTGTGATGTGTCTGAGTGCCTGCACCAAGTCCATGAACAGACAAATAAAAATACATATAAAGGGACACAGATGCAAACTCATCAAACACTCAAATGACTAACACAGGAGGAACCGGGAACACAAAAATTAAATTAAGCATGCAGCAGACACTGACACTGGGTAGGAGGACATCTCATTCTTGTCAAGCAATCACAAAAGAAAACAATTTAAGAGCCAAAAATATGGACTGCGATTCAATTGCAAAGGCACTGAAGGGAGTGATTTTTGAATGTAGCCTTAGTTGGAGCTTAAGAAATCCAAGTTACTGTATTATTAATATGCCTTAAACAGCAGGTAAACTAGCAGTTTCCTCCCCTGCAGGCACCTGGTGCTCCTCGCACAATAACACTGTTTTGACATCTCCGTTACTTGGCACAGGCTGGCTGTCAAGAAGAGGAGCTGACAACAGAGGGATCCTGGTCTGTCTTGCACAGATGTTGCCTTGTGGACCTTTAAAAAAAACCAAAAAAAACAAAAAAAAAAGAGAAGGAACAGATAAGCCTCATCCTCATGCATAGTGGCATCTTTCTTGTAGCACCTACATGGCCTGAGGTTTAGCTGCATCTCTGCTCTGTCTTTCCAAGGTACAAATAATCCAAGCTAAGTAACTCTGAGAAACATCCCCATCTGCTCCATGAATATCCTGAACCTGAAACGTAAAAGCTGACAGAAAATCTAATTTCTCACAGACCAAAAGGCCCTTTATCCCGGTGTATGTCCCTTGCAGAGGATGAAACCCAGAAGTGGTGCACAGAGCCGAGATCAAACATCACAACTTCTTCCTTACACTCAAAAAGTATTTTAAATTTAGGATACACAGATGCACAAACTGTTAATGCCCTCTGACAAACTGGTTTATCAAGAGACCTGGACTTTGCAAGAATGGCCTGGTAGTCTCCATCAAATGCTGCCTGTGTGTTTGGACCCTCACAGGATCAGAAGGTCCTTCAAGTCAGATATGCATACCATTACCTGAGTACTTGAAGCATGGAAAAGGGACAATACCACCACCACTGTCTCTTTGAGTCCTGCCCGGCTACTCAGAAGCAAAATTGTAACTCTAATGTCAGGAATAAATTCAAGGTAACACATTAATTAAATCACCATAGTAGTCTTCTGCAAAAAAAACCCAAAACACTGCTTGCTTTATTTATTTGGTTGGTTGGTTATTTATTTGCAGAAAGTGGTGGATTTCCCTATAAATCTCCGAACTGTATGAAACTGAATTCTCTATGAAAAGACCATTTCACCTGAAGAGTTTAACTCACCTTCAATCTAAAAACAAGGTATTCCCAGATGCTTTCATACCTCTACCATTTCAGTGTCTAGCAAACATCTTCCTTTCCAGAAAACCAACCGAAGAGTCCGAAGTCCACATGCCATTAGTTTCCTTTTAAGGGTCTTTCAATGATGTGACAGCAAGTTAAGCAAAATAATCCACTATTAACCATCATTATCAAAGGTTTTGTTCCTTCCTTATCCTGGAGGAGATTGAGAGGAGACCTTGTTGCTCTCTACAACTACTTGAAAGGAGGTTGCAGAGAGGTGGGGGTTTTGATGAGAGGGAATGGCCTTAAGCTGTGTCATGGGAGGTTAGGGTTCGATGTCAGGAGGAATTTCTTACTGAAAGAGTTGTCAGGCATTGGAACAGCCTGCCCAGGGAAGGGGTTCAGTCATCATCCCTTGGAGGTGTTTAAGAGAAGGGTAAATGTTACACTGGGGGACTGGTTAAGGTTGAACTTGATGATCTTGAAGGCCTCTTCCAGCTGAAAGTGTTCTATGATTCTTAATATAATATATAATGAATATCATGCATATTGATAAATATTATTATAATTCTACATTATATTTATTGTATATATTCATAATATAATTAAAATAATTTGGAATTTTATACATAAGATGTAGTTATAAGTTAACAGAAGTTTTAGCAAGGATCCATTTCAAATATGCCACTATTTAATTATATTACTGTACTGCAAAATTGTCGTTGAGCTGACCTGACATGAATACTGTGCAGAATCACTCACTGTCCTCCAGCTCAGAAGAACACAATTTAGAAGAATTTTCAGTTGAAGAAACAAACAAATAATTGTCATAGCAATACACTTTTTGAGATTGATTCTGCAAGAGGCACCTTTCAATTTAACAAATGTGCTACTGGAGAAGAAGTATGTTGGGATTCTTGAACCTAGTCAGCATGTTCTGATCCCTGAGATGGCTGAAGGGTTGTGCAAAACATATGATTTGAAGCCTTGAAGTGTGTTATTCTTCCTTTTGTTACACAGTTGGATTCAAGTGCTAAAAAAACCCAATCCATGGCCTTAAGAAATCACCTCATTCTCCAGTGAAGTGCCTGACTTCCCTTTGAATGCAATGCTTAATCGGGGAAGAGAGAAGACGCAGTAACCTGAAAAGTTATCTGAGAAAGTCTTTTCAAGAGAGCTTTTCTAATTTCTGCTCCAGCTGTAGAATCAGGAGAGGTGTAAGGAGAGTTGTCGGGAGTATTCTGTGAAAACTGGGCAGTTTCAACAGATTTCCTTTTACTATTAACTCAGATTGCAGTGCTCATTCCTGAAAGTCAGTGATACCTTTTTCGGTTCATCACACCTCAGTTACACTCCAAACAACTGAAGAAATGCTTGTTCCTTCTTCCTTTTTCACTCTCATCTGTGCAATCTCTTTTCTATCCCTATTCCTTTAACTGGAAACATTCATTTTCAAGTTCATTTGCACTGAATAGGCGCTTTGTCTTCAATCACGGTGAGATGGACACCCTCAGATAATGCCTGTGGAGTTAAAATCCACAATGCCCAGAACAAGTTTCTACTATCCAAACTGCTTTTTGGTCACTCATCACCTAGAAATATGGAACTGCAAAAGTGTAGATATGCAATGAAGATAGATTGCTGCATTTTTAATGAGCAGTCCTTCAATATTTACTTGATTAAAAGACAGTGGATACTTTATCTTGTCTGTTATAAAAAATATGTTCCTCCTGGCAACTTAGCATCTTGTGTTTAACATTACATTGAAAAATGTGTTTCTTCCCCCTTTGTGGCAAATGCAGGTGCAAATAATTTTAAAGGGGATAAGCCTGTTGGCTTCCTGGTTTTTTATTTATTCTTTCAATTCTTATAGATGCAGCACTTATCCTAGAGTTAAAGACAACCCCTTAAGTCTGAAACCCCAATTCAAAGTCATATCAATACTCTCCCTATAAATTCTCAGCTTCATGCATTGCTCAATAGCATGGAGCAGTTGAAATAGAAAGGTTAATGCAAAAGTCCCACACACCAGCCTCTCAGCAAGACTTGCTGCCAAAATCATATTGGCCACAAAATGATACCTCCCTATACATGGGGTTCATCAAAAGACATCATCCCTCCCTTTTTGCTCATTATCCTCTTTGCAGACCTCCTTACAGGACAGGACAGGACTAAAGAGGTCTGTCCTCCTTGCCTGAGTTCCTGTTTTTCCAGCACACTTCCCCCTTGCCAGTAGCTTGGTCATACAGATGTGGCTGCAGGTACAAACAGCAGAAACTGATGGTTCTCACCTTTCCTAGAGACTTTGACAGTGATGGACTGGCATCACATTTCCTGACATTATTTCCACCTATTTCATATGGGTGATGCCAACCAAGAGGAGAGTTGAGAGTAGATTCATTGAGCAATGTTTCCTCCTCTGACAATCCATCTTGAGATGACAATCCAATTTTCAGGTCAAGAGAAAATTCTAACTTATGAAAAAGTCACAGGTGACAAGAGTAATGAATATGGGAGATGGCAGGAGGAATGGGTCTAGCATGGGTTTTAAGGATGAGACACACAGGATACGATGAGGGAAAGAATGAGATGTGGGAGTCATGATGAAGCAATGCAGTAGTAGGTTTGCTTGAGCACAGCCAGTTCTGTTTTACTCACAGATCACATGAAAATGCCTAGACATTTGCTTCTCCAGACTTCTGACAGCAGCAATAATATAAAAATAAATCTATGAGTATTCCATTTTCCCCCAGTCAAAGTCCAGCCCGATTCACTATTTATCATCATTTATTCTAGTAACTAGAAGCCACACCCAGGCCAATTATCTAGCTGTCACAGCTTGTAAATGCTGTTTTGGTGTCATGGGATTCTTGTTCAGGAGCTTTGTTTTGATTTTGAGGCCTCTAATCTTTATCATATATTACACACCACTCATCACTGTCAGTATCCAAAGCAGCATCAGCAGCATTACTAACAGGACCATCTTTTGCTTGTGAATCATCCTGCAGCTTATTCTCTGGATCTGTACTCATATGAAATAAATTAACTTGGGATGACTCTTCAGATGGCAGCTGCTCACTACCCTCCACAGAATATGAGAGCAAGGAAGAGTCTTATATGCAATAAAATAAACTAGCTGGAAGGCCTAAAAATGTTTTCATGGCAACAACATTTTGAGTGTGGCCCAACAACACTTCTGAAAGACTTGATACCAAGACCTCGATTCCTGCATATTCACAAATGAAAGAGGCAACAACATTTCAGAAACATTTTGCAATGAAAACTCCTACCATGTCACAAACTTGGTGTCAGGGTGGGCAGTAACCACTACACCCAGCTAATGATCACCTTGCGAGGTGGTACTCTCCCACACAGCTCAAATGCACTGAATATTTGCTTCTCCCTGCAAATCTAATTGCAATGTACGAGTCCAAATCTAAAGAAAGCTTGAAATACCTGCTTGAGTAAAATAACAGACAATGTAAGTGACTCCTTGCTCACATTTGATCCACGTACCTGCCAATTTCCACACCGCCAGTCCACTTCTGGTCATCTGTTCCCTGTCAAAATAAAACTGCTTTATTAAATGAGAGGAGCTAATTGCAGCAGTGCCAAAGCCTGTTGAAGCACAAACAACATAAGATTAAGGTGACTGACAGCAGAACACCATAGATGTATAAGAAATAAATGTGTTCCTGTTCGTTACAAATAAAGTATTGGTAAGCACTTCTAATAACTTTATCATAACAGATATTGATGATGTGAAAAAAGGCACAGCTTATCAGTGGAAACCTGGCTGGGTGAGGCTCTGGCCAATCTGATCTATGGTGGGGTGTTCCTGCCTATGGCAGGGGGGTTGGAACTGGATAATCCTGTGGTCCCTTCCAATCCTGACTGATTCTGTGATTCTGTAACTTCTTCCCAGTTAGGGTGATGGAGCACTGAAGAGGGCTGCTGAGGGGGTTTGTGAGGTCTCCTTCTCTGGAGACATTTGAAACCCACCTGGACTTGGTCTGGGTGATTGTGCTATGGCAGGGGGATTAGACTGGATGGTCTTTTGAAATCACTTCCAATCTGTTACATTCGATTCTGTGATGTTCTGTGACTTGATCTAGGTGATCCTGCTGTGGCAGGGGAATTGGACTAGACAATCTTTCAAGGTCCCTTCCAATCCCTAGTGATTCTATAAAACTGTAACATTCTGGTTTCCTCACTTTTTTTGTGAATTGAAATTAAAATTCCACCTCTTTATGTTTCCCTTGGGTTTGGGTTTGGTTTCATAATCCAACAAGTAAGCCACAAGGACATTTTGAAATTAAGTGAAAGTTTTTATCCCGTTTACAAGCAGAAACGTGAATGAAAAATTCCCTAGATTTTGAAAAAAAAAATTATACACCCTTATTTTTCAGCATGGAAAAGAATAAAAAAACTGTAATTCTTGTTTTGGATTTATCAGGTAAACTCCATATGTAAGTGTTTTTTGTCTCTTTCTTAAAATGCCTCTCATGCCAATAGAGATGGAAATAAATTCTTCACAATTTTCCCAGCAATTTAACTTGTTTTTCCAAGCAGACCTTTGCTGGTGGTTGACTATTGCCTAGAGAGCAGTAGTATCAAGAGAATACCATAAACTTCCCCTGACACTTAATTTCCCTCTTTTTACGTCTGACATCTCACTTGTGATCCTTTTTCCATAGCATCTATCAGAAAATAGAACCCATGTATTAATTACATTACTATTCATTAAGTTTTAGTAATTATTCTCCTTGTTTTATTCTTTTTATAGGATTTTATTATTATTATTAATATTTATCAGATTTGTTATGCATAAATTACAATAGACTTTAGTCACTTCTACTCACCTCTTTCATTACTACAACAAAAACCAATAGCCAACAAAACTCTCCAGGATGACAAATAAGCTTTAAAGGAGCATCTCAGATTGTCACTCTTCTCTTGTTATAGGACATTAGCAACTGCGAAAGTGGCTATGAAACGTATAGAAGAGAAACAGCCCCCTCGGGCTGCTATTTCTGTGCTACTTTCCCCCTTGATAGTGCATTGTGATTGCTTATTTTGATCCGATTATCACATGTAGAGCAGACCTGAATGTAAATGAGATGCAATTTCATGTGATTGAATCCACAAAGTGACTCCAAACACCATTGAGCAAAACTAAGACATCTGCTATAGCCAGATCAGACTGGAGGAGGGTGTTGGAGCTATGTGGATCCCTATAATGGAATATCAATTAGCTCACTCTGAGAGTCAAGTCAGCTGCTTAATCTGCCATCCTGATCTCAGCAGTGATGTTCTCTCTGCAGCACACTGCCATTTTACTTCTCATCTCGGTCTCTTCTAACTTGGGCACTTTCTGCAGTTAATAGCATGCTTTTCCAGGCAGTAGCTGCTTCTGCAAGTGGTAACTCTTGATGCTGACAGTTATGAGTGAGTTGGGCTCTTGTTTAGACTTACTCCTATGGGGACCAAGGTCACTGCTTATCTTGTGTGCCATGTTGAGATGCAGTGAGTAGGAGGTTGCACCTGCAGGGAGGACAGACAGGGCTGGTGACCCTACCCAAGTTGTTCATCCCATAGACGTCTTTTTCAGTCTAAAAAAAGAGGGGGCAAGAGTCAAACTCTTTTCTTCAACTGCTGGCATCCAAGGAAAACTGTATCCATCCTGCCTTTGATCCCAATCCATGCAATCCTAAATCCAGTTCTAAAATCCAGCTCCTACATCTCATTCCTGTCTGTCATCGAGTCCAGTCTGGAACTTATCTTACAGTCTGCACACAGCATCAGTGCTGATGGTGACATCATTATTATCGGGGGTTTGGATTCAGTACTGATTTTGTATATATTTGTATGTATATAATTTTGGTGTTATTATGCTCATTAAAGCTGTTTTACTTTTCCAATCCATTAGTCTTTCTCCCTTATTCCCTTTTCAGCAATTCATTCATCTGTCATCCCTTAGCCCCTAGCCTCACCCTAACCCTTGACACCAGTGTCAAGGCCATCAGTCCTTCAGCATGGAAAAGTTGTCTTCTGCTCACATCAGTTTGGCCAAGGAGGATCCCTTCATCCTCCCTGCAAGAGAAAAGATCTCAAGGCACAGAGCAGCAATTTATATTTCAGTCACACCAAGCAGTACGTTTTTCACGTTAGAAATATGAACTATGGAAGAGATTTTTAGTGCCATTATTTATTAGACAAGTTCTCTGGATTTTTATCATCCATAACTCATGCCTCTGAATGGATTTGCTGCTGATTCCCCTAAGTCATGTACAGAAGGTCCTGAAGTACAGTATTTCTAAAATACCATTTTTTAAATTTCACATTTGCATGCATTCCATCTGCACAGCAAGAACATTAAATATCATCAATGTAAAGTTAATGTCTCATTTTTAAAAATTATGTAGTTTTATAATTATGTTAAATGAGGGGATTCTGACTTTTAGAAACTAAATTCCAAGTCTCTCCCTATTGCCAAAGCAGTCAGGAATATCTTTTTAAAAGTTTATGCTGTAGGGACCCTTTAATGATCCATCTGCTGAAAGTAGAAGGAAGAGGAAAAAGTAGTAGGATCATAAGACATGAAACTTCAATTCACCATACATTAATGAAAAGCTCAGCTATTGATAATCAGCAAGATGTTAATGAAGGTTTGGAAAGTTATACCCATTTATACTTAAGAACAGGCTTCTAGTAGTAAAGAGAATTAGATATATGAACTCAGAATTTCTTACACAAGACCATCTTTCATGACTTCAGGCTTCAAAGCCATTATGAAGCTCTCAGAATGTACTTTTATTTCTGGGTGAATTATTTCATTTTCCAATGTTTACGTCATCATGTTAACTTTCACAAATAGTAAGACTTGTTGGATACCTGGATTTGACTGATTTTCTAAATTAATTTTGGTTAATATTAGTAAGTGTATCTAGAGATGTGCTGGTTTTGGCTAGGAAAATCTCATTTTCATTGTAGGCAAATCTGGTTATTCGTGTTACCATAAGAGTAATTGTTGAAAGTTTGTAGACCTTGGAGTTTTTTTAAGACTGGTATAATTGGCCCCCTTGACTGTTGCTGTGTAAGTCTTATATTCTCCAGGTTAAAAGTAGTTCAAGTTAGATGGCAACCGTAAGCACTTTGCTCCTTTTCATTCTGCAGAATAATTCGAGGAACGTCAAATTTATGGTGAGATTTGCAAAACAGTAGATATTCCTGTCATTTCTTTTTGACTGAAATATATTCTCAGACCAAAACATGAAAAGGGTTGTGCCACTTAGCAGTGTTGCTGTGACTAAAGAAAAGAAAATGGAGATAAGAATTTTTTTATCATGGAGCAATGTTTGGTTGTATCGTACATTGTCTCAGATAAAAATAATAAATAAACAAATAAATAAATGAGAAATAATTTAAACAATAAATTATAGACTAATAAGGAATGAATTATACCTAATACATAAATAATCATTTGGATAAAAGTAACAGTATTTCAGGTAAAAGTTGTTAAAGGAACATCACTTGGTACCACAGTCGGGTGTAAAGAACCCTTAAAGACCTTTTTCAATGAGTAAACAAATTTTTTCTTAAAAAAAAGAGGGGGAAAGTGAAGATTTGGGAGACAATTTTCAGAAGCTGTTTAGAATTTGCAGCTCTCACTGAAGTCATAGGTAGCAGCAGGTATTCAACTTCAATGGCCCTAAAACCATCAGGCTCTTTCAGGGCAAGTGGTTATGGACTGTCCTTGAAACAAAGGTTTGCCCCATTTTGAGATGCAGTAAATACACAGCAGTGTGCTCTAATCTTCCCAAAGACCCCAAAGCTGAAAGGCCAGTGCAGGGAAAAAGGTCTCCTTTCTTCCCTCTTCATCAAAGTTTTGCTCCTAGAGACCATCACAAAAGCAGGGCTCCAGGCTACTTTGTTTGCACCTGCCTCCCTTTTCTGACCTGCATTCCCCTGAAATTATTCACATGTTCAGGTTTTCTGCACAGGAACAGCATGTTTAGCACCTGTCAAGCTAAGATCCGTATTTACCCCTAGAGCTCTAGGGTGTTTTGCATAGGAATTCCAGCCACTGAGTGATAAAATGGGTCAGTGTAATCTTTTTGCTTAGTTCGCAAAACATAATCACCTTTTCATCATCTCCTGATCTGATCCAGACTGACAGCATTTACTCATTACCCAGGTTATTTTATACCATTAATTTACCTCTTCAGTGCTTGAGGTTGTTTTTTTTAAGCTAGGTCATTTCTTTTAAGAATGGAGCCTTCTTTTCCACTCTGTTTTACCTGAGCAAGACCCCTCTTCACAAGACTGTCCTCTTTTTGAAAGACTTGTTGATTTTAAGGTTGAAAGGTGCAGTAGTTATAAAACTTCCTTCAACTAATTCTTTTTGTGAAATACTGTAGCTCTGGACATTTGAGTGTCCATAAGAAAAGATGAAACCCACCCTTGATACAAATATGCCCTCTGGTGCTGAGTTCAGAGCTCTCAGCAATTATATGGTTAACGGCACTGCCTCTTAAAAAAAAATAAAAAAGAAAAAAAATTGGGATGGGGAGTGGGCAGTGGAGAATTGTTCTCCCAGAAAACAGAAACCATACATATCTGTATACTGTACAATGTTTTAGCTTCATCTTTGCACATCAGATCATGTTCTAGCCAACTGTGAAGAAAAATTTCTCTATGCCCCTTCAAGAGGGAAGTGGCTCTCATTTTCATTTTCTGGATCAGCAACAATAACAATTTTTATATGCTTATCATTATTATTACTACAACACTGCTCATCTGAGGCTTCCCTCAGTGTCATGGCTCTACTTGCACTCTTGTTTTGCTGTAGTACCTTAAAATGCCAACACTATGACTGGGCATTAGGACTGGACACCAATGTACCACTGCTTCCTGACCTTTCTCTAGATTTTCACCCTGCAGTGCTCAGACCCTTTGCAAAGTCATCGATTTATTTTTTTAACATTTTCTTATTATTAAATGCTGTCGTGGGCTGAACCTTCCTTGAAAGCACCACTTAGTTACCCAAGACCTTGGCTACATTTGGTCAGCACAGGCTGGGTTGATTCTTGTTTGTAAAGGGAAAAAAACAATCACATATCATTTCTATAGAGGAATCCTGCCCAAAAGCTCTGGATTTTGTCTGCCCTGCTCTAATGATTCAGGTAGATATCAGCAATTCTGCACCCTTCTAACTCATTTAGAGCAGGATAGAGGGTGATAGGGACCTAAACAAGAGCAGATAATTGCCTCTTGTGTGGAGAAACTCAAAGTAATTGGACTAGTCTGTGGCTAATAAGGCCACTGCCTGCTCATGCCCACCAGCACTACATAGTGTGGACAACACACTCCTTATGAGATATATATACCCAACTACCCAGTAACATGTGGCAGTTCAAGCCCACAATGGGACCATTACTCACAGGGTCTGGGATGCATCCTGAGAATGAACACATTGAGCAGTGGGATGTGCCTGTCTTCATCCCCTGGGTCTACAGTACTGGTTCCAAATAGGACAGGGAACAGGGCCAGGAATGGGGAGTATGAAATGTGTGACTGTCACAGAATAAAAACCGTACAACAGAAACATTATCATAGAAATCACATTCCGTCTGCCAGAGCTATTCCACTTAATAAATTATAAACGTAATGTCCTTGAATGGAGTTCTGTTCTCCCTGCTATCTTACCCCTAAATTCCCTTCAAACACCAACAGAGAGCACCAAACAATCCACTTCATGCCCTGTTCAAGTACAGCCATTCCCTAGTAAATTCTCTTTGGTTTGCTGAGGGTATATTTGGGGTATTTTGTTTTCTTTTTGTTGCATGCAGCTTTTTTCTAGGTGATACTGAATGAGTAAGAAAAAGTAGGGTAAAAAAAATCCCACAGATATTTTTTAAGTTATTCCAAGTAAAAGAAGTTAAGTTAAAGTATCTTTTAGGATTTACTATTTTACTCAGCCATGAATAACGGACATAATGCAAAAGAACTACCCAGGTGTGAAAGACATATCTGAACAAGTAAATTACAAAAGCACCAAAAGCAAGTCTGTCTGTTAATGCTATTGCCTTCAAAACCCCTTTCCTGCTTTTTCACAGTCCCAGTACAAAAGCAGGAAAGCCAGAGTCAGGCAAGTACTGACTCAGTTTTCAGAAGCTTTTCATAGAATCATAGAAGCATAGAATTATCAAGGTTGGAAGAGACGTCCAAGACCAGCAAGTTCAACTGTCAACCCAATGCCACCATGGCAACTAAACCATGTTTCCAAGTGCCACATCCACATAATATCGAGCACCTCCAGGAACAGCAACTCAACCACGTCCCTGGTCAACCTCGTCACTCTTGCAGTGAAGAATTTTTTTTTAACATACTCAGCAGTGCTCAGTACAGGAGGATGATCACTTCTCTGATCCTGCTGGCAGCACTATTTCTGATGCAGGCCAGAATTCCTTCTTGGCTACCTGGACACACTGCTGGCTCACATTCAGTTGATGGTCAACCAGCATCCCCAGATCCTTTTCCACTGAGACAGTTCTGCTTTGCAAAGACTTTGAAAATTTTTGTACAGCTACATGTACAAAAAAGGAAGGAAGACAGGGTTATTGATGACTGAGAAAGGGAAGAAAAAAACCCACATGAACGTATCTAAAGGAACCATTTGTATCCTCTCTTTCCTGGTGATAAGGGTGATTGTGTCTCTGCTGGCATGCCTAAGCATCTTCCGGTGTAAATTAATGACTTTGCTGATTTCTGTAAAATAATTCAAATGCTTAGAGGTAAAAACTGTGTCTAGACTTGTGGCAGAGGGGGTTTCAGATTTTAGTAAAACATTTTACACACTACGAGAGCCACCTGCAACAAGGTAGTAATATTACCATGTCTTTTGTCCTTGTCTTCTGTGTAAGGACATAAAATTAGGTGTGATATCAATTACAGAGACCTGCTACCTTTGTTTTAGATATATGTCCATGCGTTGCTGGGGTAACCCCACTTCCCTCTATAACCCAAGAGGAATGTTTAGGAGAACTGCAAATTGAGTGCTGAGTTATCCAAGGTGTTACTTGCAGCAATTATTGAGACTTTAAGGGCAAGTGCTACATAATTCTTAGAGCTGATAAAGGTGTTTCCATGAGATAAAATGCTGTGGTGCAAAATATCAGAGGTTATCATAGAATTGGGTGTTAAACTGCTAGAGTTGTTTTTAACACTTTAGATTTATGGCACCTGTAGACCACAGTCCAGCCTTTATTGATTTAAAATAGTGCTGTGGGGGACTAGAGAGCCTTCACATCCTTATTTTGTCAATAACCCACTTCAGGTCCTTATACTGGCAACTTTACCCTTGTGTTTCACTTTCATCTCAAGTGTTTGGTGGATTCATCAACTTTGAATTCATTAAGGCGAGGACTACTCATATCACGAGGTGATCTTGTTATCTAGGCCCTGTAGTTCCTGATGCTGTATATATAAAAGCATGATTAGTACCAAGTAGATGTTTCTCTCCATACTGGGACTGTAGGTTGCTTTGTTGGTTAGGTTTTTTTCCAGAGGAACTGTGGAAAGAGCTCCTGTAGGTAGAGCAGGGTCACTCTGGTCATCTACTAATCCCAGTTTGAAGTGGAATATTCATTTTAGAGGTATTTTAACCTGCTGGCACAGTCAATTACAGTGAGTGGATGGCATTTTCAAAGCCTTTATTTCCTTTGAATGGAAATAACTTTTTAAGGTAGGTGAGCCACGTGAATAGTTGCCATCTGGATGCTGCTAACTTCCCTGAGAATACATTGAGCCACGGGTATGTGCGTATAGATTATATTTGTTCTTTTTAGTCAGTGATCCTCATTTTTTTCATTTCCCATCTGACCTGCCTTGACTGGCAGCTAAAAATTTCAATTTAAACAACTGGTTGAGATTCACTTGCTAGAACTTAGAAGCGGAAATGGTGCTCTGATTAGCAATGAGGCTCTCACCCTCCAAACAATAAAGAGAAATCAGTTTTGCAGAAGTATATGAATATGTATACAATACCAAAGCTGTTACACAAGAACCAGATTATTGATTTAAATTAGTCCTGGTTATTTACTGTGCTTTTAAGAAGTGTTGCAAGAGGAGGCAGAAGCAGCTTTCTTGAAAACGTATTTACTATGCTTTTAAGAGGTTTACAAGAGAAGACAAACCTGCACAAAGTGCTGGTGTCAGGCAGTAGCAGATGCTACAGATACTTGGTAATGAACTTCAGCCCTGCTGTACAAACTTACTGGTTTATATTGTTCATTTTCCCCTTCAGCAGTCATGCTGGCTGTGCTGAATACTCCTATTTGTATGATGGAGATTTCACAAGCACATCTTGGTTTCAACACCATAGGGTAGGCAAAATCAGGGAGTGGCCATGAAAAAGGCTACCCCAGACTTCAGGGGTTCTCTCTTCAATAGAAACTTGTGCTGTTTGATCACTAATGATTGATTTTGTTTTGAGCTGCAGAGCTGATTTATAGTAATCTGTGATCTTTTAGTTTGCCAAACATATTTACATTAAAATGTAGTAACTAAACAAACTTTACAAATAAGTAGGTGAACTTAGGACAGAGATCAAAACCAGAGCCAGGGCAGGCTGTAACCCAGTCACATCTAGCTGATCCAGTTTTCCTTCCTTTCCCCACAATGACCTGTTGTTCCAAATGATATTGTTTGCCCTATGTTTCTTCTGAGCAACAGCAATGAAATTATCTAGCACCAGGTATTACCCTGCCTGTGTGAGCACCTCAATACCATCACTTTTTTTTTTTTTTATCTTAGGAATTTACCTGCTTGGTATTTGTATTTTTTAATTTCTTTTTTCTTACTGTTTTACCTGAAACAACCTAACCGAGCAATCTGGTTGAGCAACATAAATTATGAAAATAAGATAGAGGAAACTGAAGCCAAATACTGAAGCATTTTCATTATGTACAAACTATTAAAATAACTCAAACATTTTGGTTTGGAAAAATTGCTATTAGTGTTGAATTAATATGTTACATGAATGTATATATTAAAATGTCGAGGAAGTATGGCATCTAAATGGTAGCACTGAATACATTTGTCCACCCCGATTTAATTTTGTCTGACTAAATAACATTTATTAATGTAGACATTAGAAAGACCTAATTGAAACAGCTGACAAATGCAATCCTGCAAGATTAAGAGTGATACCAGCTAAATGTTATTATGAAAACTGGTTGCATTCATGTTTGAATGGGCAAACCTCCAACTGATTTCCAAAATAAAGTGACCATGCATTGACCTACATGAATAAGAGCGCCCTGAGAAGAACATTTGCATTGCTCAAATTCCCAACACCTAATTCAGCAGTTTTCACGCCCCTTCTCCCATCCCAGCTATAAGCATTGAAGCAAACAGGCTGTTTGCACAACTCCTGGATCACAGCCGCTTAAAAAAATATCTGTATCAGCATGCAAACGCGACCGTACCTGCAAAGAGGACAGTTCAATACTTGTTATTTGCTATTCACTGTTTGCCATTTCTTATTTTAATTATCTTTGTCTATAATCATTTCAGCTGGCTTCTCAGGGAGTAGTCAAGTCACCCAGAAGTCGATCCCGTGTTCTGAATGACAAACAGGTCAGGAAGTCAGAGATTAATATGAGCATTGTGGTGAGCACTGCAAATAAATATATCTATTAAAAAACCTGCCAAAATAACACCCAAAATGTGTGAGATTTAGGCAAAAAATACATTTAACTCACTAGTACACAACAGTTAATATACCTAATAGTTTTTTGGGCTTAATTTAACTATACAAAGTGTTTTGATACTTCATTATTTTCATGATTGAGGAACATTCAGACAAAAGATTTACAGGCACTTTAAACACTGCCAGATCCAGATGCCCAGCTATCAGCACCATAGAAACATCTTTGATTTCACCACTTTTCTGTCCTCCCAGTTTCTTACTGCTTTGAGCATCTTTAAATCCTCTGTTACACAAAGCAAGGGAGTTGGGGGGTTTTGTTGTTTCTTGGGTTTGGTTTGATTTGCACTTTTTGCACTGGTTNAAAACCAGAAAAACCCGTGTCATTTTTCACAGCCCTGCTGGGCTCTTGCTCCCTAGGAAATACGGAGCTAGACTAATGACTCCAGCACAGCATCTAATTTTAGTTCAGCCATAAAAGTCCAAATGACCTGAATGATTAAATCATGAAGCAGATGTCTTGAAAGAAGTTGTGACATGACGTAAAAAAATAACCCAGCACTGTCATGGGCAAAACAGCCAGCACAGGTCATTCTGTCTCACCTAGAAATCCAGCTTTGCCCTCCCTTTCTTTTTTCTGCAACCCTGAGTACCACCGTCAGCAAAAGGATGGAATAGAGCTGCTCAAAATTCACCCTTTAAACATATTCAGACTAATTGGCTTACTTGTAGCTAGAAGTGCAACACAAGGTACCATCAGGCAAAACAAAGGCTTGCAACTGTTTCTGTAAGTTTCTTATTGTCATTAAATCAGATTTATTAATTTTGTTATTCTGTTGGGAGCTCAAGATTGAAAGCTGCTTGGTGCCAACACATATGAACGACCACGAAAACACCATAAACTACACCCATCTCTTTGAGAAACTAGAAGACAAGAACTTGCAGGTGTTTGCTTATGCAACTGCAGGGAAATGTGGATTTATTAAGACTTAATATGGTAGAGGTAAACCTGAAAGTATATAGTCAGCAAGATGATTTGCCTGATAAATGCATCCATCTTCTTAATAAGCCTCTTTCCCCAGGGTAGCCTGAACAACTCATGGGTCTGAGCACATCATCAGTAACCTTGAAAATTAAACGTCAATATGTGGGAAGGATCCTTGCACTGAGATGCAGGAAAACTGAAAGATGAAAATCTCGGTAGGGACACCTGCTAGCCAATGACTAGCCATGGTTGATGTGCTGTTACTTAAACAAGATTAAGCACACAGAGCGAGTGATGGGGCGGGCTGTTTAAAAGTTCTCTTAAGCAGGAAAAGTCCTTCATATTTTCACAATACATTTAATCAACCCGGTGCTTCATCTGACTGCTGCAGACCAGCTCCTGCAGTCCAAATCCACTTTAACAAGACAACTCAGGGAGACAAGGGTACAGATTTGAGTTTCATGTCACCTGGCAAAGCAAGCGCAAATTGCATTCGCAGTACCATCTGCTGAGATAGCAATTCCTCTCCGTCAAGGAAAGAGCACACGGATGGAAGCACTGTTGATACACTGCACCTTTAAAATAAATCATGTTATGCATACACAGATCATGTTGTGATATTTTTCATTTAGGATGATGTTCCTCTGAGGGCAGCAAAGTAATAGAAAGTTTGCATCCATATGGAGTTTAGGGTTGTTTGCCCCATTAATCAACAGACGCTGTGAAGTAGATGCACTAATAAAGCTTTTACATTGTATAGGTAAGAGAAGCATTCCTGTGTCTTACCTGTGTAAGTAGCAAGTTCTCCTGGTGGATGGAAAATAAACCCCTCAGACGCGGGGAGGAAGAAAGCTGAGGATTGGCCAGAGAGTGATGTGCTGATTGACCTTCAGAGGTTCTGGTGGCCAAGAAATTTTCCAGCTGAATAACCTTCCCTTAAAAAACAACAATTTGGCAGAATTACAGCATTTTGAATGTTTTGTATGTGTGTGTTGAGTATATCAAAACATTTGACAGGATGAGGCAGAGATAATTTTATCTGTGAATGTTTTATTTCACCCGTAAAGGAAAGGGCTGAGAAGAGGGAACTCCAGGTCCTGCCTATCTGTGGGTCCATGTTCAGGGCTGCAACATTTCCAGCATCTTACCCAGCTACTTACTTGTGAGTTTCCATTCTAGTAGTCAGAGAGCAAAATCGAAATTCAATTACTTGACAGACATTACTCATAATTCCTTTATTAAAGAATTAATATCACAGGCAGATCAGTGCTGTTACTATAGATATTTTTCTTTAAGTTTCCATTAATATTCTTATGTTCACAGCCTGGACACGGGGCTTTACAGGGTCTTACTGTTCCCCTTCATTCTCCCTTGCTGATATTGGATAGCTTTTGTTTATCAGCTAGTTTTATTATTACCAGCCCTAACATGCTCCGGCAGCCTCAGTGATCTGCAAGCACTGGAAAAAATAAACCTTGAGAATGGCAATGCTGGCAGCTTAGTGGAACAAAGAAGCCGGCAAGCCAAGCTTTAAAATAGCAATCAATATTAACTTACATCACGCTTTAGAAACAAGATAGATTTGACAAATGGTATCAAACCTACCTCCAATTGACTTCTGCGAGGGAATGTTTCTCCTATACCCCATTTACGTTTCTAGTGGTTATTGAAGTTGTTTAATAACACTTCCATGTCATGAGAGAATTTGTTATTACATTTGTTGTTTTCTTTCTGTGCTTGGAGAAAGAAAATTTTAATCAGTTATGAAAAAAGACAAAGATACTCCAAATCACTCTGTAACCTATAAATAACCAGGAGGCATTATCATATTGTTTGCTGCCATCACAACACAGATCAGTTTGACTTTATTATTTAAGCAAAACTCCTTTTCATAAAGATAGCAACGGGAAAATTTATGCACGATTGATTCTTCACTAAATCTGCATGTAATTATTTTATTACGGCAGCATCAACAATACAGGATCAAGACAGACAGTGCCAGAGCCCCCCTCCAAAAAATGAACTATATTTTCTCCATTCTTCACAAGCAGTCTACGGCCAAAAAAAAAAAGAGTTTACTGAAAAGGCCACTGGGGACGTTAAGTGAAACAATCTCCAAGCAAAGTTTACATAGCACAAAGAAAAACCACATGTCAAAACTGGGGAGAAAAAAGTGAAAAGCCTTGTTAGGTTTGTATGTAGAAATGATGAGCATGGTAACACTGAAGAAAGGGAACAGCATCATCTCTCTATGCCATGGGGGACCACCTGTACCTCTGCAGCATTCCTCTTGGATATATGTAAGGATCTTGGTGTTAAAAACTTCCACTGAAAAATGCTATAACTGCTTCAGACAGTTTATTCCAACACCTATTTCAAACCATTAAAAATCTTCTGATAAGCCTAATTTATCCTTATGATTAGCCTAAATTCCCTCTGCTACTATCCAAGCCAATTAACCTTTTGCCTTGGTGTGGAGAAGAAACTCTTCAGCAGCAGCAGATGAACTGGAAGACTGGATGATCTCATTTCCCTTGTGTCTTTTGTCCTCAAAGTTAACCACCACAATTATCTCAATCTTTCCTTGTAGGTCAAACTTGTACTATTGTTCTCTGCCTCTGGACTCCCTCTGATTAGCTCTCATCACTCTTGAAGTGTGGTGCTCAACAACTGCCATTGAAGAGAGCAGAGTCTTACTCTACTTATGAACAATTCTCCTATTTCAACATCTGCATATAACATTTGCCTTTTCTCTTAAAACAAAGCAGCATAATCCACTGTAATTCCCAGCCCTTTTCTGAAGAAGTGTTGCTCATTAGCTAGTTTACTTCTAGCAAAGGACAGACCTTTTCAATGTCCTTACTGAATGTCCTCTGAGACTGGCCTGACCAAAAATTTATTTCCATTAAGACAGAGCAAAATTTCATAAGGAAAATCAAGTGTGCCAGTTTTAAAGAGAACATTTCATTGACTCCATGTCTACAATAATCATTCAGGTTACGCAGAAAATGATCTGTGACACACTGAACAACGCTGTCTATCAACAGAGCAAAGACACGTAGCTCATTAATGCACTTGCATCAAAATTCAGATTGATCATATTGGCCTAATGTACCTACTGAGCCTATTACACAGGTCAGGTTGAATTAGTCATTGTCACGTGCTGCTTGTAGTCATAAACATCAATGGACAAAAGAAAAAACCAAACCCCAACAGAATGCCATCACACTGAAATGTCCAGTAAGTCATATTCAGCCAAAAGAGTCGTTTTCACAAAGCAGACATCAAAGACGAATCAGTCCTGGACTGAAAGATTCGATCTTTCAACAATTGGCAGAGATAGATGCCAAAGCACAGAAATACGAGGTAGGAATATCAATCCAGACACAAAGAAAGAATTATTACTGGAAAAAAAATAAGGGGGGGTGGGGAGCAGGAGGGATGCGTGTGGAATTGCAGACACTTCAGTCCACCTTGAGTTACCTACATGCAAGATAACACAAAAATGGTATATTCGGACAGTCTGTCATTCCCACACTCACTGAAGGGTTTTTTTCTGAAGGTCAGCCCTAGATATGATTTATTTATTTTTTTAAAGTGGGCAGATTTAGGAGCAAATCTTGCTGAGAAGAGGGATGGTCAGTGCAGGAGTGGTGCAGGATGAGGAGGGAGAATGAGAACTGGAAATGGCAATGAACTTGTACAAGTTGCAGTGGTCAGAAATTGCCCAGCCATGGGGCCTTTGCATATTTTGTCAAGTTCTCCAGCAAGACCCAACCAAATTGTCTCCTTCTGATCACAGCAGACAACATAGGACAAGCCACAGTTGCCTGCTGCTTGTTGCAGGGACACCATGTGCTCAGCTTGCTCCTTGGCTGAGACTGGCTTTTGCAGCACACAGGCAGACTCCTAGAGTTCTTATTTACAGACCTCCACCTGTCCCCTTCCATTTCTTGGCTGCAGCTTCAGCAGGCACCTCCAACAATTTTGTCCCCTGCCAGACAGAGGCCTTGCTGCCCTAAAAATCCAATATTAATAAGCAATCAGGCATGGCAGGTCTTAATGCTGCAAACCCTATGGAGATGAGTGAGAGAACCTCTTGCTCTGCTCAGTGCCTTCATGAGGAGCAGCTTCTGTGCCAGCAAAGAGAGACTAATGGAAAGACTTAGGTATGCAAAGAGGTGAAAAGCTGGCAGAAATATACAATATGGAAATTAGCTGGGCGACAGCAAGAAAGTTGATGAAAGAACCAGTGTGAAATCTTTTTGTTTCTGAGCCCTTCCCATCTCTCTACTCATTATAAGCAAAAAGCCCATAAAACCGGAATAGAACACATACTGCTATTATTGTCAGCCTGGCACTGTAAAAGGTGGAACGAGGTTTGCTCACCAGGGATATCTCTTCGATTTACTTTGCTTCCCTTTTCCAGTTAAATCCTCTGTCTTCATCTGCATTTCTCAGAACAGCACTTGGATAGCTTTCATCACTAAGTCCAAATTCTTATTTTTTCATTATAACATGATTTGGCTGAATTAGAATAAAATAACATTGTTGGCAACCATTACAGACAGAGGTCCCTCTGGGTAGATTTGCAACATTTTTCTTATACTCTGCAGTCATTTCACTGTGCTGTTTCGCATCTAAGTTGCCCCAGAAAAAAATAAATCAATATTTGGTCTCCCAAAGGCATTCTGTGTCTCATCTTGCTTCATACTTTCCCCTGAGCAAATGTGGCTCTCAGAACCTACAGTTCTGACCCTTCTCCTTTCTGATTGCAACCCCTGACAGTGGCACTTCATCATATGAGTTCTGCGACCATCTCCATCCCCATAGATTTACTCTGTATAACATGATGAGTTATCTGCATAATGTACCATCACATTTGAGCCTTACAGAATCATCAAATCATCATGGCTGGAAAGGACCTCCAGGATCATCAAGTCCAGCTCTCATCCCAACATCTCCCAAGACCATGGCCTCAAGTGCTATATCTACACATCCCTCATGAGGAAAGGCTGAGGGAGCTGGGTCTCTTTAGCTTGAAGAAGAGGAGGCTGAGGGTTGACCTCATTCATGTCTATAAATATGTGAAGGGTGGGTGTCAGGAGGATGGAGCCAGGCTCCTCTCAAGGTTATCTGGTGATAGGATAAGGGGCAATGGGTGCAAGCTGGAACATAGGAGGTTCCATAGAAATATCAGAAGAAACTTCTTCACAGTGAAGGTAACAGAGCATTGGAACAAGCTGCCCAGGGGGTGTTGTGGAATCTCCTTCTCTGGAGATGTTCAAGACCTGCCTGGATCTGTTCTTGTAAGACTTGGTCTAGGTGATCCTGCTGTGGCAGGGAAATTGGACTAGATGATCTTTCAAGGTCCCTTCCAATCCCTAATGATTCTATGATTGTACTTGTTTTTAAAACACCTCTAGGGACAGTGACTGCACCATCTCCCTGAGCAGCCTGTTCCAGTGCCAAGCCACACTCTCAGTAAAGCAGTTCTTAAGATGCAATCTAAACCTCCCTTGATGCAACTTGTGGCCATTTCTCTTCATCCTATCAGTAACTGGGGAGAACAGACAAACAGAAGCCTCACTACAACCTGTAGATAGTTGTAGAAAACAATAAGGTCTCCTTTCAGCCTCCTCTTCTCTATAACCCGTTTCCTCAGCCGATCTTCATAGGGCCCATTTTCCAGGCCTTTCACCCACGTTGTTGCCCTTCTCTGGACCCGCTCCAGCACCAAAATGTCCTTCTTTTACTGTGATGCTTGAAACTGTTCATAGCCAAGAGACAAACTGCAATAGAGCATCACTGATAATACATGCACAGGACTGTATCTGACTGCTGGTCCTCTGACCACAACAGTACATCAGCTTTTTCGTTCCATAGCTTTGACCTCCTTGGCAGGAGATGGCATGCAGACGGAATGCACTTCCTAACTGCGAGCATAACTTTGATCTGGATATTTTTACCTTCTGCTCAGGGACTTCCTGGCCTTTCTCTTTTGTTCACTTACCATGGCTGGTGAGACTTGGATGTTGATGTAGGTGATGTATGCTTCTGCAGTGGGCTTTTGCTGCTCTTCTTACATTTTTGGGTATTTGCTTAAAGCCTGAGAATGGTTGTAGGCATGGAGGGGTTTCTTTCCCTGCTTGGAGCAAACTGCTGTCCTGGTGCAGCCTTAAAGTTTTTTAAAATTAGCTTCAGAATTTGCTCAGACACTGGGGAGACTTTTGCTCGGCCTGACAAAGTTCAGGTCATGACAGTATTAGGGTTTCATGTTGTAAGTTTCTAGGTCTCAGCCAAGAGCAGTTAGTTGGTGAAACACAGAAGCAACAAGACTATTTAATTAACCTGAAATCTCCCACTGGCACAGAATTAAAGTTCTTTTGCCAGAATCATTAGTAATTTGCAAGCTCTGTTCAGCAGGAGAGTAACAGATATTTGATCAAACATGCCCTTTCCAGGAAATGACAGCCGTTACGATGGGTGGGAGGGGGGAGATGCTCCAAAATTCATCCCATCAAGTACAGCAATTTGGAATATGTCATGCTCAAAAGTCTGTTAACCCTCACTGTCATTTTACAGCTGGAGGATGAAAACACTGCACTGCCTTCCCACTCCCAGCAAAGCTGGCATACAGCTTGACTCTAAATGGTATTTAATGCACACGACTAGACCCTGTGCACAGGCAGTGGCAGGGAGGAAAGGAAGAAAATCCCTTGGCACTTGCTTTGACATTTTATGAGGGACTCTAGGGATAGGAAAAGGGGGATGGTTTCACACTAAAAGAAGGCAGATTTAGATTAGATTTTAGTAAGAAATTCCTCCCTGTGAGGGATACTGAGGCACTGGAAATGGTTGCCCAGAAAGGCTACAGCTGCTCCATCCCTGGAAGAGTTCAAGGCCAGGTTGAATGGGGCTCTGGGCAACCTGGTCTGGTGAGAGGTGTCCCTGCCCATGGCACCGGGTTGGGACTAGATAATATCTGAGGTCCCTTTAAACGTATGATTCTATGATTAGATCATGCCCTAAACTAGGAAAAGACAATGATGTATTTCATATAATTTATATGGGGCTTAGGCAGCTTTCAGGAGGTACATTTTCATTTATTAAGATATATACTATTGTCAACTGACATACCAGATACCTGCACACTTTAATTTTGAATAATCCAGGTGAAGGAAAGGATGTTAGTAAAGCCCCAACAACACTTGTGAGACCTGTTGCTTTTCACCAGGCTAAGTTAAGCTTCTCTACAGAAATGAGAGCAACACTCAAAGTAAAGCTCATGTGTCCAGGAATCTCTGCTGAGAGCTGTACAGCAAAGGTAACAGAGCATGGAGCTCTGTGCAGGCAGTGGGGCTGTGGGGAATGAGCTAAGCATCTACAGACACCATAGAGACAGCCTGAGAAACAGGACCCCAAGGAAAAAAGCAGAACAAAGCAGGGCTTATGTACACAGCAGTGGCTGCAAGAGACAGTCTGTTGAACCAAAAGTACCATCTTCTGCTGTTTTATTCCACCCGTGTTCAAATGCAGAACATTTTGTACTGTCCCCATAAATAAACGGGATTACAACATGAGATTGGTTACCCAAGCCGCTCTACTGCTGCTGTGGACTGGGGAACCACCCCCAACAGTCAACAGCAGCAACAACACTCTTCTAATTTCACCCCCAAAGATAAATAAAATAAATATTTGGAGATTAGCAAGAAGGCTCCCATAAAGAATAAAACTCCACTCTCCACAGGCAAAACCCAAACCCATTCATCTGCAGAACAAAAATTCTTGTGGGCATAAATTTCTAAAGAGGAGAAAGAACTCTGGGGACACAAGCCAGAATGATCAGAAGATCTCTGTGATAGTCTCTTGCAAACTGCCATTTTTCCGAGTTTATTTTACCACCTTTAATGAGGGAAAAGCAGATAATGGAAAGTACATAAAGGTTTTCTTTTCCGACTGTTCCACATCATGACTAGGAAATGTCAGCACAATTGAATTTTTTTTTTTTAAATTATGTTGATAACATAAATTTATGGAATAAAGAATATAATATATAAAATAGAGTTCCATATTATTAGTACTATTACTAATTCACTATTATATTAATATAGTATTGATAATGTGTTTTAATATTCAATACATATAATAATATGCACACATAATGAAAAATGTATAATATACCTGATAAATTTACCTAAATTTATGTCTATGTGTTCCTGTAAAAGGTAATGGTGAGCACAGCTAAGATGGGGAAGGGAAAGAAAAATTTTTTAAATAGTGGCAAATCTGGAAAGAATTTTTATGAACTTGCCCAGAGTTATCTTGAAGCAATATACAAGATAAATGAGCCTGTTTAAAACCTGTTCTTTCTTTAAGCTCTTTGTCAGGACAAGGAGAGATGAGGTTGAGCTGCCAAAAGACAATATTTGTCCTGTACCTTTACACGGACCAGGAGTTTCCAGTTAACTGGAGATGAAGATAATTGAATTAAAAACCTATATAAATGACAGAGCTATAATCTGAAGAGGAAAAAATGGCCTGAGTCAAAGATAATTCACATAGATTTTCTTTTTCCATATAATTTCACTCTGGTCATATGGACTATTTTAAGTAGAAGGGCGCACGTTTGCCTGTTTCTGACAGCTCACTTCTAGGGTGAGTACTTTCAAGTGTATCTTTCAGCAGGCTGTAGCATGTACTCTGATCAGACTGCAACAGCTCCTAACTTCAGGACACTCCTTCTGTTGAATCAGATCAGATTGGATTGTCACAGCAATGTGTTGACAACCACTGGGTCCTCAGGTGGATCAGAACACATCTAACCATCTCTAGTATCTGGGTGATACAGATGTGTGTAAAGTGACTTATAAAAAAATCACTATTAATTTATTTATTGTTAGGTTTTGGGGTTTTCTTAGTGCAAAATAAATTTACCACTGGTTTGAGGGTTTTTTTTAATTCCTTTCACCTTGAGTGACTGAAGTTAACTAAAAAATTAAAATCAGTTTCTGTCTCAGTATTCAGCACATATTTTCTTAAGGAACTAGATAACTCTGGGTGAAAGGTTTCTGATCTAGCCTTCTGCTCAAGGCCAAGGCAGCTCTGGCATCAGACCAGGTTGCTCAGGGTTTGATACAGTCAGAACATGAAGCAGAGAGCAAACTCCCTTTGGCCAACTCTTTCACTGCCTAAGCATCCTCATGGGAAAAAAGTTTCTTCTTACTTCTAGGTTGCACACCTTCTGTTGCAATCCTTGCCCACTGTCACCCACCTTCTGAGGTCCTCTGCTGACTTCACTCCAGCTCATCAATGTTGATGTCCAAAACTGGGTAAAGCACCAAGATGTGATCTAAGGATTGCTGAATAGAGGGGTGAGCCTCCACTTCGACCTTCTGGCTGTGTCCTTGTTCATGCCACCTGCAACAATGATGGCCTTGATGCTTGTGGACTCATCTCACTGCCTCTAGACCCCAGGGACTGTCCCACACAGCTGCCCACAGCCAGGCAGGTCCAGCCCGGATGGCTGCTGAGGGTCTACTGCCCAGGACAGGGTTCTGCAGTCATGAAGACCTCTGCAGTTTTCAGTCTGTGTGATTGACAAGGTTCCCCCTGTTGAGGAACAAATGACTGATGCCAAATCATTCTCCTGCTGAGTTCAGGTGGCTCAGGAAAAGAAATTTACTCTCTGCCCCAGTGGGTATAGGAACATAGCAGAGCTCATTTATACAAAATTTGCCCTAAACCCTTAGCTCAGTCTTTGTGTTCTCCATAAGCGAAGAAATTAATTCCCTTGACACTTCTCAAGTGCTTCCATGTCAGTAGATCCCTGTTCTGCAGAGCTTTCCTTTTCCAAAGTTACTCTTTGGATGTTTTGATGCTGAACAACAGCCCTATTAGTGCTGTAATTATCCAATCAATTATCTGTCTGTTCAGCTTTGCTTCCGTAATGTGCACCAGGGCAACACTTCAGTTGTGAGGCAGAAATCTCACTTTCCAAATCACTATGTGAAATAACTAATGTTGATTCAGTTTTTATATTGACACTGCTTGCAGACAAAAACTTGGATCTTAAGTCAATGAAAGAGCCCTCAGAAAAATCTTTTACCTCTAGCACCACTATCAAAAAAATCTATTTAGGTTCAGAGAACATAAAAGAAGCAAATCTAGCTTTACTACTAATTTTGAACAGCAATCACATTTCATCCATTTTTACAGATGATATTTCCTTCAAATTTCCTTCTTTCCACATCACCAATTTTAATCTTGTAATTTCTTGCAATGTATTTGTCCAATATAGTCATCAGGCTTACAAATACACTTCTTAGAAGAAAAGATTTCTCTTCATTTTCTGCTCCTTTTGCCCTTTCCCTCTACCCTTTGAACTTTGTAATTTCATTGCCATCTCAAACTGCTCAAGGCCAGGTGGGATGGGGTTCTGAACGATGTGACCTAGTGCAAGATGCCCCTTCTTACTGCACAGGGGGGTGTTGATCTTTAAAAGTCCCTTCCAACCCAGACCAACCCAAGGATCAAAAAATCCAGTACCACAAGCATAAAAAAATCCACAGGGTATCCTCTATAGCTTGGCCTTTACTCAAAAATGTGGCTTCTTTCATTAAAGTAGCATTAGAAGTGGATTTTACAAAAATGGAGAGATATAAACTCTCTCTGACTTTGCAGCAGAAGGAGATGCATCAGAATTGCATGCTTAGATGAGTTCCACCATGTTACCCATTTTCTTCTTAAATCATAAAAATTAAGAAGAATAAAATATAAAGCAATTGAAAAAGTACTTTTCAAGTTGACTATAAAGCGTTTCTGCTTCTCTCAATTATTGTTTTCTTCTGACCAAAACTTTTTCTGATGCAAACACAACTGAGTACTTCATTTTTTACCTAACAGCCTCAAGCTGTGCTGGAGAAGGTTGGATGGGACATGAGGAAATAATTGACAAGGCATTCAGGCTGTGGAACAGGTTGCCCTGGGAGGCCATTGAGCCACCATCCCTGGACATGTTTCAAAGTCATGGAGAGCTGGAGCTTAAGGACCGGGTTTAGTGGTGGCCTTGGGATAGCTGGGGTAATGGTTGGACTCGATTAGCATAAAGCTCTTTTCCAACCTAAGTGACTCTATGATTCCATGATTCTAATGGGTTATAGTCTTTACTATAAAGAGAGGATTCAATGAAACCACAAATGCCGTGTCACCTTTTCTATTTTAATGAGAAAAGTTTAATGTTATGTCTTCTAATCATGCTGTATTTGGCAATAGTAGTTATTCATTCCACTAACTGAACATTGGGATACGAAATTAGTACAAGAGATAGAAATGGATGCTTTTATGCATATGTTATGGAATTCATGTATGCACCTCTGCTCACATTGTTCCAAAGGGAAAATTTTTCACAGTAGGTATCAGTTGCTTCATTAGCACAGAATAATTAAAACTCACTGCAGGGAAAATTCCATAAACCTAAGCAAATTTAGAGGGACAGTTCTTGACTATTGCTTGTACAGTCAAAAAAAAAACCCAAACTTTTAGGTAGGTTACCAAAATCCACCAGCTATTTAGAACTGCCTTGTGATAGAAAAACTTCTCAAGCACCTAAGAAAACGAAACCAGAAAATGAAAAGAAGAATCTAATAATCATTAGTAAGATCCAATCAAGCAGAGTATTCACTACTTTCACTTCATTTTTCAGGGTCAGTTCTTTTTATTGATTTATGTAGATTCCTGAACCTTGAAAAACACATTTAGTATAATTAGACAGCAATAGCAGCTTCAGGGTTCATTAATAATCATGAAAGCGTTCATGCACTACCAATGAGCACTCAATCTCAAAATACTATTTTTTAGTAATCATAAACATATAGCTATGAAGCTCCAGCAGATCACAGATGACAAAAAAGTTACTAACCTTGTTTGATCTGAGGTAGAACAAGGGTAAGTGTAGAGTCTTGCATCTGGGCAAGAACAACCCCAGGGACCAGTATAGGTTGGGGACTGACCTGTTGGAGAGCAGTGTAGGAGAAAGGGACCTGGGGATCCTAGTGGGCAGCATGATGACTATGAGCCAGCAATGTGCTCTTGTGGCCAAGAGGGCCAACAGCATCCTGGGGGGATCAGAAGAGGGGTGGTTAGCAGATCAAGGGAGGTTCTTCTTACCCTCTACTCTGCAGTGGTGAGACCACATCTGGTGTATTGTGTACAGTTCTGGGCCCCTCAGTTCAAGAAGGACACAATGCTGTTGGAGGGTGTCCAGAGTAGAGCAACAAAGATGATGAAGGGAGTAGAACACCTCCCTTATGAGGAAAGGCTGAGGGAGCTGGGTCTCTTTAGCTTGGAAAAGAGGAGTCTGAGGGGTGACGACATTAACCAGGGGGGTTGTGGAGTCTCCTTCTCTGCAGACGTTCAAGAGGCCCCTGGATATGTTCCTGTGCAACTTGATCTAGGAGATCCAGCTGTGGCAGGGGGATTGGACTAGATGACCTTTTGAGGTTCCTTCCAATCCCTAATGATTCTATGATTCTGTATAATTCAAAATTCTCCATCTGAAAATGCTTCTACCAACAGAATGGCACATAGCTCATGAAAGAAAATGTCCATCAACATCAATGGCAAATTTTAGTTAGACCTTTTTTTGGTGAAATTAATAAATGAGATCCATTCATTCCCCCATTTTGTTTTGATACCAAGCTGTCTTCTTCATTCAGAATTGAAAACTTTCCCCTTCTTGTGGTTGGAATCTGGCAGATGCAGAGCCAAGTGCCTAATTACTGAAAGAAATACAGCCCACAATTACACTGCTTGTGCAGAGGTCTGGACTGATGTATCCACAGAACCTGTGCAGCTGTGTGTGACACTTGTTCCTGAATCCAGATATGTTGTACTCAACAAAGAATCATCTGAATGCATCAAGCTTAGACTCAGCCTAAAAGATTATAGAGAGACCTCTAATTATTTACTTGAGATAGGTTAGCATGTAGATTTAAGCCAGAGCTGCTATTTTGTCTATGTAACTATTATTGCTAAGTCTTGTACCATGTATAATCTGTTGGGATTCAGGACAGGTAATCCTGTGGGGTAGACAGAAAATTGGCCATCAAATCACCCAGGTTGGAAAAGACCTCCACAAGGCATCTAGTCCAACCCTTCTGCAGTGACCATGGACATAATGGGAAGCTGTTACATCTCTACTGAACATTCCTACCTAGTCCACTGCTAAGGATTGGAAGTGTCAGAGAAACATTTCACACTTGTTTTGAGAACAGATAAACATCAGTGAGGATATACAATTGAGCCAGTTTTTAAAAGCATGCACAAAAGGGAAGGAAACCAGAAAGAAGAGGCAGATAAGCAGAAGGAAGAGAAGGAATTAAGCCAAAATACTCTGAGTGTCCTGCAGTCATGAAAACCATATCCAATCTGTGTATGTTTATGAATCTATATTCCCAACTATGCTAACAGAAGTTGTGAGAAGATGGAGTGGAGCTTACATAAAACATCTAACAGATTGTTCAACTCATCTCCTCCCCATTCTTGGCCTCCAAAGAACCCCAACCCCTGAGGCCAATCTTATTAACATTAACTATGCTCTTTGTCCACCTTTCAATATGCCACTCTGTGGCTATAAAAACCTTGCTCCACGCTCCCATCCTAAATATTTACTTAAGCCAAACCTTAGTCATCTCCCTTTGAATCAGCCCCTTAACTGTAACTACTTTTCACTACCTACATTTTCATAAATGGGGTCCTAAATAAAAATCAGCAAGAGAAATTTCCTCAAAACACATTAAAAAGTCTATTTATGTCATTATTAATAGCCACAACATTACACTCCCTTCATACTGAAGTAAATTAATCACTAATCAAGGTACTGTGCAGTGAAGATTCTGCCCATTGCAGAAATAACATCAAGAACTTGCTTTATTAACTTCTGCAAAGCTTTCAGGGAATTGAAAGGGGAAACAAATCCCGTTTTTGGGTCATTTAAACCAGTTTATAATGGACGAAATTACATCAAGAGACCATAAACAGATTTGTACAGGTGTAAGTGAAGTAGAGCCTGAATTACTGTGACATTTTAAAATTCAATTAAATGACTGCAAAATTTCTCTAATACGAACCACTGTGGCTCTCTTTATTACACGGTGGACCATACTGGCTGCTGCACGTAGAAGATTGCCATGACGCATAACCTGTACAGTGTGATGGATTATAGGCAGAGCTTCTTTTTTTCCATGGGTCTGGTTTCATTAGCTGACATGGAATTACTCCTGTTTGCACCACATTTACCACACCCAAGCAGTGTTTGAATTCAGAAGATGCTGTCTTTGGAGAACCTAAAATCCTGATGATGACTTTACTACACCTTTTATTAAGTACTATAGTAATGACTTGGGAGACAGAGGAAAGGTAGTGACAGAGAGATTTGCAGACACACTAAAAAGAGAAGCGAGAGCAGAGTTCAGTCAAGGAAAATGCCAAGGTGATATACAGTGAAGATAAAGAGAAGTTCTGATAGGGTGGGAAAGTTAAAGCCATTGGAATAAATCTTCTGCTGTGGAGTAATGTCCCAAAGCAGGAGCATACTTGATAGGTAAGTATGATCTCTATGCCTGAACAAGTCATCAACTTCATACCCCACCATACACCTATCTGTGTGTTATTCAACATCACACTCATCATTTTTAAGTGGCGAAAGCCATGCAAGCTTAACTTCACTAGCTGTACTGGAATCCTGAACCTTAAACTTCAGTACATTTTTGGAGGGCACTCTACAAGAATATGGGAAGCCATTGCTAGTGACTGGCAAAATTGAATTTGCTACACTTTGTGTTACTTCAGCCACTAAAGACGAGTGGTCCAAGGAAAGCTAGACTTACCAACTCTTAAAGAACAGTCAACTCCAGTCTTGCTTCAGTAAGTCACCCATCAAACTAAAACCACTAAGCTTATAGGAGTGTAGTGATGCATACATAATTTGTAAAACACTCTGTGAAGCTTTTCAAAGGTAAATCTCTATAAAGCACACATTCTCTGTCAAAGGAATGTGCCTAACTAGCTTTCCTGCCTTGAAAAATTGAGTCTTTTTGGCTCAAAAGGTGTGAGGTAGTTACCATAAGAGAAGGTGCAATGTTTCCTGTCTTTATAAGGTAAATCTGTCTAAAAGTCCAGAATAAATCTGTCCTGAAAGGATGAATTTCAAGACCTGGATCCTCTGCTTTCTGCTAGAAAAAAGTCCCATGATCATGCCATGTCACACCAACACACTCCAGGCTATCCCCATCCCGCACATCTTTGGCTTAGCTTGCCACTTGCAGCTATGCCAGGGGGCCCTGATCCAGTCTGCTCAAGCACAGAATTTGATTTCTCTAAGACAGGGAGATATAAATCCTTACAAAAGTGGTTCCCAATGTGTTGTCCCTGTTTCTTGGCCATTCCACTTTTTTTACCTGATTCATATGAAGAAACAGGTAACAGTTTTGAGAGATTATGACATCAGTGATACAAATGGAAGTAGGTTTCCCGCTTCCTTATGGCTCACTTTGACTTTAGGCTTGAACATGTCCCACAGTGTTACCCATGAAGGACACAACAGTGTTAGGTTCTACCAGAAACACCTGGGCAGTCGTGAGTGGCTACAACTGCACTCAACAATCAGGATTGCTAGAAGATTGCTTAGTGACTTAATGACTTCTCAAAAGAGACCCATGCCCCTCTTAGGCTTCATTATGCTCTTCCCCCTAAAAGTAGTTTCTTCAGTGTCCACAATGGGTGCTGAATGAGATGTGACAAAATGAGATATACTCCCCTAGATCCCACAGGACAGGCAACTCAATGGAGCTGCCCAAGCTCCCAATGTCAGGTCTTTAAGCATCTGTAATTTCAGTGATGCCAGCAGCTCAATTATCTTCAACAGATATTATCCATATGCTTCAGGGTTTTACTAGATTGTAGACCAGGCTATTAGCAGCAATATCATTTACTGACTGAAATAGATTTTTCCATTATAAATATTGTCAGAAGGAGAGGTTCAGCTTGGTTTTGAGCAAGAGAAACATGGGCAAGGAGCACAAGATAAATATTCCACAATGGCATAATACAAAGGGAAAAACTTCATGTATAATACAACAGCAAACCCCTAGCTGTCTCATGAAGCATGAAGCTGTCCCTGAAGCAACAGGATGGGTAATTTTATATCAAACACATAAGCAATACCATACACAATAGCAATAGGTAAGCTCTCATTAAAGCTTCTTCCTGACAAATTAGAGTGCAAGGGCTTATGTAAAAAAAAATCTCTTAAGTAGCTGCATATTTTAAACTATGAGCAAAATAGGTTTGGAGCTTTTTTTTTTACTTATTTGCAATAAATAAGACCTTCAACAAAAATTTTCAGAGGAAGGGTGGAGTTTGGTGTTTAATTTTTAAAATAAAAGTCTATTTAATTCTGAAATATGAAGGAGTAAACAGCAGTTATTAGTCTTTAAGCACCACTTTGCTTAAAAATATGTTTAAATTGAAAAACAACTGGTTGAAGGGATAAACAACTGGAGGTAACAAAACATTGCACAACATTTTGGGGCGATCTAAAATGTAACACTGTTTACTTCACTTCACTGGGAACAAAGAAATCTAGTTTTTTATCCACTGAAATTCAATGTTGTAGTAGTATCACAAATTTTGGCTGTGGGGATAATCTTCTGTATCTATTGTGTTTAACAGAAGCAAAGGTGCCAGGTTCCCTATTAACATAAAATAAAACCATTTAAAACCCAGCCAGGCCAGAGAAAACAATTGCAATCAGGTAGCGTGACTTTGCATACTACACAAGTTTCCTGGGTTTTGCCTAGAGGGTATTTTTCAGGACTTTCCTCCAACACAAAAACTAAGAGCATACCCAGTTCTTGTTCAACAGGGAAAATGGCACAACTTTCGATATATGACTTCTCTGCTATCAAAGGTACATAGATGTATACTTGTTTAGCAGCCTCTATTTATCTGGTTTAGAGTGGGAGGAATTAAAGGCAGTAGTGATTTTGGTGTCTTTCCTAATTTCTTGTTTGACAGGGAACATCAGTAAACACTGCCATAAAAATCACGGGAAACATTTCCCATCAGACTTGACCTCTAAAAACAGCACTTGCACCTTCGCTGATCACAGGCATAAAGAGAACATCTTTTAAACATCCCTATTATCTAGCAGAGATTGTTGAAAATGTCCCCATAAAGCATATGTTCAAGACTATTAATTGCATTTCAGGGAATGAAATCTCAGCGACATGTTTCCATTACACAGAAACCCCAGATGTTGTATCAACAACCCTGGTTTCACCCATTGCTGGTTGGTATAACCAGCCCAAATCAGTAAGAAGACTCTGTTGTGCATTCGCTGAGACAGACTAGTTTGAAGAGTAGTGTCAAAAGTAAGAAAGCTCCTGTAGAGGAAAGAGCTGGTACTACTTAAGGCAAAGCACAGCAACTTAAAAGGCTTGCAAAATAGCAAGACCAGTCCCTGGAATGGGTTGCCCAGAGAGGTGGTAGAGGCCCCATCTCTGGAAATATTCAAGGTCAGGCTTCACAGGGCTCTGAGCACTCTGTTCTAGTTAGAGATTTCTCTGTTTGTTGTAAGGGAGTTGGACTACATGACTTTTGGAGGTCCCTTCCAACCCAACACATTCTATGTTCTATGATTCTATTCTGTTTGAAAGCAAGATGACACTGAAGAAGAACCTGGAAGCACAACTACTAGAAAGGCCAGCACAGCAAATCATGCAAGTCACAGTGATTAACCACAGGTAGGAACAAAACATACTAGGAAAAAGGTCACTTTTAGTAAGAGGACAGGGTTGTATTACTGATTTGTTATCTAAGAAACACATTATCTGCAGAATCAGTGGGCTGGAAATAGGACTGAGAAGTGTTTCAAATAGCTGTGCCAGTGTTGTGGCTCTGTTTGGTGAGAAGATCCAAGAAGGAAAGATTAGCATCAGAGGTCTAATTATCCTTTTCAGCAGAGATCTGCATAGACTGAGATTTCCACCACATAGCCACTAGCATGGCACAGACCAATGTGTGCAAAGAGGTTGAAGGCAACAGGAGCCTTGACCAAGAATTACTTGATCTTTTAAAGTACGAAGTAACTTCATTAAGTTAGTCATGCTCTGAGAACAAGAAGTGCAAGAAAGGAGAAAGAGAAAGAGGAGCAGAGTTCCTTGTAGCTAAAGATAAGCCAAATCCTTAGATTCCTCCACTTAGCATCCAAGTCCACATGTTGCATCCCCTATATTGACTAGGAGCTGAACTAACGTTTATTTCTCTTATAAAATTTAATCGTATTTATCCTGCCTCTTTCCTGGATTTTCTGATAAATGAGGCATGAAGTTCTAAAGTGCAGAAGTGACAGAAAAGAAATGCACCATCATTTTGCAAGGATGGGGCTTTCTAATTGCAGATTTTTCCTTCTTGAATCAGAGCAAGAAAAGAGCAACTGATGACTACAGCTGGATGAATGCGGCAATCATTACCCTTGTTAGAATGATGTATTTCAATAACAACCACAATACTTGATCCCCATGGATGGTTTTGTAATGACCATGGATTATGCTGAGAAAATGCTATTCCTAATTTTATTCTTAATGGAGTGTGAACGTCGTGCTATGTGGTGGAAACTAATTGTCACTTTAAATGTAATTTACATCACTCAAAGAACATGTATGCTTCATGGTATTAATTAAAGGATACCACAAAAGGTTTGGGTGACAAGGAATGGTGGGTTTCTTTCTTCGAGCCAAATGAAGCCATTCTCTCACTAGCAAAACTCATGCGGCCATTTAACAAAAGCACATTTCCTCATAGATAGCATGTAACCACATGAAGGAGTGTGCATGGCCTTTGGAACATTTGGTATCTGCATAATTAAACTAATCAATTGCAGAGCAGTAGTCAAAAGTCAAATCTTAATGAACTGGAAAAATGATACTTCAATTTTCTGTCTCAAATCCCCAAATTAGCATAATAAACACACATTCTTCTAATCAGTGAAACGACAGCTTGGGTTTTTCCCTTATCCTTAGATGGTAACTGGGTGCTAGACACATCGTCTGCAGTACATTTGTAAACCAATCAGCTAGTTTTGAGCAATTTAATACAAATAAATATATTATGCAAACTCACTATATATTGTTTTTTTCTATAGCATATTTTTTGCAAATACTATTTTCTTCCAGGTTGTTTTTTTTTTTAATATAGAACTTTCATTCCATTTTATAGAATCATTAAGGTTGGAAGAGACTTCCAAAATCATGAAGTCCAAGCATCAATTCAATGTCCATCTAAACTAGTTATGATGGGTATTACATAAGCAGCACTTCTTTCCTGGTGTGTGGGTACCTCATGGATAAGTATTTTCCAGAAATCTAATTACCCCTAGAGAAGTGGCTAGAGAGATGACTGATGAAGGACAGAAGTGACTTTTCATTCATTTTGCCTTCACTCCTAATGCACAGAGGGATTTGATTGAGATCTGCACAGTGATAAACCCAACAACGATCAATGTTATTCTCCATACTACAGTCATATGTATCAGTAGTCAAGATCCAAGACCTCTCCTCCATGACTCTACTGATATGCAAGTCCCAGCCTCCAAAGGGCTGATGCAGTAAATGATGGAAATTGATTTTTTTACCCTTATTTTGCTTATCAGAAAATGAGACACATCCATTAAACATCACTCACCAAGATGTAGCGAAGGTCAGGCATATTGTGTCTGGAGAAGACTCTAAGGGAACATTACAGTGACCTTTCAGTCCCTGAAAGAAGCCTATCAGAATGCTGGGGAAGAACTGTCACAAGGGCAGGAAACAATAGGACAAGGGAGAATGGATTTAAAGTGAAAGAGGGTAAACCTAGTCAGGACATTAATGTTCTTTAATCTGAGGGTGGTGGATCCCTGCAACAAGTGGCCCATATTGGTGGTGGAGGCCGCATCCCTGGAGACATTCAAAGTCAGGCTTGTCAGGGCTGTGAACAAACTGTTCAAGTTAGAGATGTCCCTGCTTGTTGTAGGGGGTCAGACTGGATGACCTTTGGAAGTCCCTTTCAACACAATACATTGTATGATTCTATGAGGATCTGATAGGCTTCCTGAAAAACCTGCCTTGCCTAAAGATGAGAAAGCACAGAGAGCAAAACTTTAGCTAAGACACTGATAAATCCTCATTTCATGTGCAATTTGCAGGAAATGGCCATTTTTTTTTTCTGATGCCATTCAGGCAGCCCATCAGCATAGTCTATTATTCATATCCATCAAGCTTGCATTAACTCAGTTCAGAGAAGGTATTACCTAATGGAAGGGGTGTGTGGAAGGGTCCTAAAGCCACTTTGTTGAGATGGATTCATAAAAAATCATCCTCCTGTCCATGTACATGTGAAACTGTGAATATTGCCATCAGTTCTCCACAACAAATCTAATCTGTATTGCATCAATGCTCTTCCTCATTTTAGCAGTGCAGAATAGCCAAAGCTTTAGAGAATAGATGAGCCATCTGCACCTGCAGGTGTTTACAATGCAGAATAAATTAAGAAGTGACAAGTCATCAAGAAGGTTAAAGTTGAATAATTACCATGGAAAACTCCAAAGTCTTCTGTACTATTTCAGGTACTGAAGATGGAGTAGCTTTCTCTGTCCTTTTCAAATCAGTTCCCACTCTTGTTTAGTTTGCCTCCTGTCTGAAGGACATCTCCCTTCTTCAAATACAGAAACACTTGCAGAAATTAAGCTGTGTCAATACTTGTTAACACAAGTATTGAATTGATTCAAGAAATTCAGCTACCAGCACTGAGCACAAAGACCCGTTGCCTATTTTCATCTATGACAGCCTCTTCTGTGAGAACATCTTCTGGCTCGAGTTTTCTTGGCTTTCTGAAAATCTCTAGGAATGTTTGGTACAGAGTGGAAAGAAATACATGGAAACATGTTGGATGTTTGCAAGCCCTTCCTCCTGAATATGATTCTATTCTATCAAAGGCACTGGCATTTCACATCAAATTCCCTGAGATGAAGGTCAGCCTCGAGATAACCTGTGCATGATACATCTTATACACAGAAGCTACAGATATATGGTGGTAACAGGAACAGAAAGAACTTAGATCTCATTAAATGTATCTGGCCTTTTAAAATTAAAAAAACAACTGTTTAAAATCCCAAAATTAATAAAGCATCACTGTTTTATCACTGAAGCACAAGAAATTATTCAATGAGAAACACTTGCAGAATTTTATTTCCTGACTAGAGAGATGAAGCACAGTCTTTGCACTACTCACTCTCAAAAGATGCAAGGTGGGGGATCTGGCAACAGTGTGTTATTACTGCGTAGGCTGAGCAGTAAAAAAAAGAACTTAAAGAAGTATAGAAAAGGAGTTACATCTCCCACCAGGTGTAGTTTGGCCCAGGGCAGCAAGAGCATCTCTGCACAGCATCATGCTATCCTGAAAAATGAGACTGCTGAGGGCCAAAAGTTAAGAAATGTTTCTAGGAGCTAAATAAAACCCCTTGGGCTTTTAATTTTATAACTAGCTTCTGTTGCAGGGAAAAGAAGCCTTATATCTGCAACCTGCAGAAGAGAGAAAGCTCTGTAGGGTTACACATGCTTTTGCAAAGATGGAGGCACATCTCCTGGGTTTGAGGCACAGGGTCTCTCAGCTTCCTACTCCTTTATCCCAGACTCATTAAGTCTGTATTTTGATCAGACATAAAAAACAGATGGATTTCTATAGCACGTAAAAAACCCAAAGTAGTCAGTAGGGTCCTGACTAGAACAGGGATTGTGGCTAAAACAGATTTGGCTGGGTTAGTAACACTAGATGCATAAGCAGCAAACTGGGTTACCTTCCAGTTCAGCTGGCAAAACAGAAAAGTACTTAGGATTAAATATATAGTGGTAGGGAAAATAACAGCAAAGCTGGACATGGGTTATCTCTGTAAAGCAGATGTTATTAACATGTCATGTACTGACTGGTGTGCACAGGAACTAACTAACGATTTACAGCTATAATAATCTTATTTTATTACATGAAATGAACTATACCAAGATGCAAATCTAGGAAACCCCACTGAATATTCCTAATATTGGAATTTGATCCTGACCTTGAGCAAGCCTGATGGATTTGGGCTGGGTTGGCATACAGAATAACTTTCTAATATGGCTTATCATGCTGCTACCCAAAAGGGAGACAGTCAGCTACGGTAGAGGTAGCTCTATCCTATAGCTTAGCAGACATTGTATCTGAACATTCAGCAAGGCTGAGTGCTTGTTCCAGTTGGCACAAATGTACATGCTCAACATTTATTGAGGTTTTTTTCCTGTTAATTATTAACACTGAATTATTTGGTTTTGGCAGACAACTACCATGGAACAGAATTAAAAAATACCATGGATCAGCTAGCAGATTTCATCATGAATTTTCAGTTTTAGTATTTCAACACAATGTTTAGCCAGTCTTATGTTTAGGATGTAAATCAGGTGTCAGGCAGACGTTCTAGAAAAGAAAAATAAATAATACATGCCTTTGTTTCTTCTGTTTTGAAGTGAAACTTCATTTTAGGGTCCAGTCCAAGATGAGCAGGTCATTTGCTCATTTCATTATAGTTCCCAGCCAAGGACTGAACTTGGGGCAGCTTCACTTTTTTAGATATTTCCTACCTAACCTGGTAATGTGAACCTTACTCAAAGAGTTACCTTCGCAGTAAGGTAGGGGCAGCAAACCCCACCTTCTCTTAAAACTTCAACATTTAACCACAGTGAATAGAAGAAAAAAAAAAAAAGACTAAAGAAAAGCCCAAGTGCCAGGCCAAGAGACCTACCGACCATTTTAATGTTTTTGAATCAAACCTACCAGTCAGATAAATTCCTGAGAATTTCTAGGATTCCCTCTTCTCCAGTCTACCTTCTCTTCCTTTTCTTCTCTCATCTTCTCTTTCCTTTTCTCTTCCTTTTCATCTTTTCTCTCTTCCTGTTCTTCTCTCACCTCATCTCCATGTAAACCTTTTGATGCCAATCTTCATACGCTGAAAAATTTTACCCTCCATTTATTTTTCTCCTTCTTGCAAATAATTTTCACTAGAACTAGAGTAGGAGGAAGGAGATGTGTGATGGTGTGAGAAGTGAGACTCCTCAATTTAAACTATTTTTATAGTTACACAAAAAGCCAGGAAACTAAGACAGTAAAAGATATCTGCAACACATGGCAGGTGAGATGCAATAGAAGTAAATAAACGGGGATAAATTTTTCTTATCCTAAGTTTGGAAAAAACAACAATTACCCAGGAAAAAAACATGAAACTTTTCCAACTCAAACAACACTTGAGGTTGAAGTAGAGCCTCTGGTGTCAAATGTGACAGCGGAGCTGGCACTCACATAGATCTCACCATTTGTGACATATGTGCTGGAGAATATGTGTGAAAATTAACTCTGTCGTTATATTTAATTATACCCAAGTGCTTCATCCCAGAGCAGTGCTGGATAAGAAGGCACAAATATTGCTGCCAATATTTTGCATGTAATTTTTACAATTAACCTGTTGGTTTGCAGTTACTGAAAAACATTAATTGGGGCAACGAAGATTGGCAGCAGCATTTTAGTGATTTTCAAGTCATCCTGCTGTTCTTTTTAGCAGCATGAAACAAAGCTCACCCATACAAGGTGGGGGGTAAATGGAACTGATCTTCATGTGAAAAACAAACTACAGATTTTCATGTTTGCTGCCTCGTCACTAGGAATTGGTAGACACGAATATCTCTGCATGAGCAAGTTTTCATCTTCTCTCTTGTATGCCAGTAATTTCGCCTGCCTGCTTCATCATCTCTTTAGCTTGTCTAACTCATCTCAGATCAATGGGAGCTTGAAATTATCTCAAGGTACATTATGAAATCCATAACAGGGGTGTGAAGAAGATGCAGGGAGAGATGGAGTGTGAGGACGAAGCTTTTGTTACGCCGTGGCACTGCACAATCTAATCTAAATTGCACCGTCACACACAGAGCAAATAAAGCAAATGAGAAACTATTTCTGTGCTTCCTGCCACTTGGGGATTTTTACATTTCACATGTTTGCCTGCAGCAGCAAACATACAGGCATTCCTGATCAGGCTTTGTGTCTGAAATATAACTGGAGTTTGCTGGTTTTCACTAGTTTTACATAAATTAAAGTATTAAATTCCATAATAATGCATTCACAGATACTCAGATCTCAGAAGAGTGGATGCATTGACATTATTCATATCACATACCAACTGCCTTCTTACTTGGGCACAACTGGTGACATGCTGTCCAGCCTGAATAAAGATATTGGAATTTTGCAGTTAATCACTCAGCTCTAGAAACAAAGATCTGTGAGTTTGCTAGTGAGTCCTGGGTTTAACAGAGCATTAGAGTGAAATGTAAGAAACCCAGTGTCACTCTTCAGATCTGCCATTGTCCAGGAGTAGTCACACAGGTCTCATTGTCTCTGCTCCCTGAATACTAAGGAGAAATAAAACAGTATTTACCACCATAACTAATAGGAATGCAAGAGGAAGTGCTATGCTATGCACATAATTACTGTCTCACAGCTCTAAGGACCTGGTTTTTCCCAGATAGGAGGAGGAACAGAAGTGTGTACTCCTGCATGAGATCAAAACCAGAGAGGATGGAACTGAGGCAGAAAAAGGAATGCACACAAATAATTTGACTTAACAGAAGTGCAGTATCTCAGACAAGCAGATACAGGGAGCACTTTGTGAAAAATAAATGAAAGAGAGACAATAAGAAACAAACAGAAATCAAAAGACATGGCATAAAACTAACAGGCTTAGACTTACCTAAGCTTATATGTATTGACTTTAGTCCTCTGCACGTCAAACTGCAGGACTGCTACCTCTGTTTTTCAGATTGCAACCTTGTCAATACCCATGGGCACCATGTGATTTGGTTACTAGGTTTACTGTCTGCTTGTAGTTTGGACATATTTGGGTTGCTTTAAAGCTCTTTTGAGCATTGCAATTTCATCCTGTGCTACCACAGCACATCATGAAAAATTCTGTGGAAGACAGTAAAAAGCAAAGGACATACTCAGCGTAGCAAGCAACTGCATAGCAATAATGGACAGCTTACATTATAATTATCTTTCATTAAACACGCCTATGTATAGAACTTAATAAGGCAGAAAGATTAAAAATAATCTTTAAAAATACTGCTATAAAAAAGTTCAGATATCTGTTTCCTTCTGATTCTGAGAAGAATGGAAGTTTGTAAACAGCCTCAATACTGTTGATCTTGGAGATTTTTTCCCTTCAAATCATAGAATCATAAGGGATCTTAGTCTAATCGCCCTGCCACAGCAAGATCACCTAGACCAAGTCACACAGGAACACATCCAGGCGAGTCTTAGAATGTCTCCAGAGGAGGAGACTCCACAACCTCCCTGGGCAGACTGTTCCAATGCTCCATTACCCTCACTGGGAAGTTTCTTTTAATATTTATATGGAACCTCCCATGTTCCTTAGAAGTATCAGAAGAAACTTCTTAAAAAGAGAAAGCCAAAAGGTATTGGTAATTTATAAAGGTATAAGGTATCTATAAAGTATAAGGTTCTCTATAAAAGTGTAAGTGATCTGTGAAATAATTTCTGTCAAAATCTGAGTTCTTTAGTCCTCTCTTACTAATACAACCAATGAAACAGAAAAATGCTGCCATGAAGATGCTCTCCATCCCTTCCAACCAGGTTTTTGCTGTGAATATCTTAACACACAACAGCCTCCTCAAGGAGGTCATGTTGGCTCCTACCCACAGGTACCTTCTTTCTCATAATTTTTGGAAGCTATTTAGCTGTCTGACTGTCATTTCTTCTTATCTACCTGACTCTGGTAAACCTTTCATCCTCAAAATCTAGCTGCAATGTTAGTGGTATTCTCTGACCACCAGCTCCTGAGTTCTCCATGCATTAACCTCCCCAGATAGGTTTGCAGCAAACCACTTTTGCTGAGGTTTGGCTGCCTTGCTGCTTGACAAGAGCACCGGCTGGTCTGATGCAGATGATGTGTAGTCTCCGTCAAACAAATGACGGATTCTGCTTTTACATAGACATATTCTCCAGCACAGCAGTGCTAGTGATAACAGCCTCATAATGTTTGGAGGCAGATACTCTAAATTAGTTGTACTCTACAAATGGCAACAGCAATGAGGTAAGGGGAACAGAAAGAGGATGAGAAAGACTGAAACATTTTGCTAAAGGTCACATTTCAAACCATTTAATTTAATTTAATTTTAAAGGGCTGCTTCTTGCCACAGGACTCCACAAAATGCACTAGATTTTTCTAGTTGTTTTTTTTTTTCTTGTTGGTTTGTTTAGGTTTTTTTAGCATAACCAAAAAAAATGAAACATTAACAAATAGGAAATTTGGCTCACCATTGTAGCTCTTCTCTCTTCTTTTTTTCTTTTCAGTGAGCCCTGGAAATGCTCATGCTTTGTCTGAGAACTGCTAAGACTGTTGAACTTACACAAGCATTCAGTTCATTTAGTTCTTTTGCACAACAGAAAGTGCCACTTCTTGAAGACAATCTGAGTACCAGTATAATTCCACTGACAATAAAAGTCTTTTATCTCCACAGTTTGCTGCCAAAAGAATTAAGGGGACAGAAGGATTTAACATGCCTTAATTTCCTCACACAAGGCATTGCCACAACAAAAAACACTGTAACGGGTTTTTTAACAAGTCTGAGAACTAATTTTATGGAGAACTGAGGTAAAAACACCTGAGAGGTGTGAAAAGGGAAGACTGCACAGCAAAGGAAATAACTTCAACTCAACTTACCTTGATCCATCTTTTTTTGAACTATTTTACTAGATTTCTAGCCTTTCCTGGCTTGTATGCACCGAGTATTAATGGAGATGCTTAAGCAAATGTTCAGTCTAGCCAAAAATGAAACCTTATTACCTAGGAAAGGCAACAAAAAGCATTTTTCAACAACTGCAAAACTTACTGTTATTTTTTTCCATAAAAGATTAACTCAAGTCAACCCTCCAAGCAATTTGTTTGTGCTGAGTCATCTAAAACAAAAGACTTGGGGAAAAACAAACAATCCCATCAGGTTCCAATTAGTATGTTTCCATTCAAGGTTTTGCACAGCACTACGGTAAAAGAACAGGCATGAAGTCAGCAAGCATACTTGTTGCTAGTGTGAAGGCAACTTTTTTAGAAAGCAGACATCACAGACAGCAACTGGGAAAAATAGGATGTCTCTGAAATGAAAGATGGGTGCTACAGAGGAGTGGATGAAAGGAAATAGAGAAGATGCATCACGTATGTTAAAAAAAATAAAGGCTGTGTTGCTTGATATGAGGATAGATGCTTCAGTACAAAGCAGCAGTTAGCTTTCACTTCCCAGGCATGGGATGTTATTTATTCCTAAGACTGTCTAGTTTATAAGAAAGAAGATGAAATAACCTCAGCTGCATTGAAACTCATAAAACAAAGCACCTTTCCTCTTTCAGCAAGTGTTACTATGCTAAAGGATCACATAATCTTTATGAAAAAAAAAGATGTTTTCAAATATTACAATAGACAGATTTGTTTTCTTGAAATATTTAGTGTGGTTTAGCCTCATCTTTCAACCACGAGGTAGAGCTGAAAGCTGTCAGGTGAAATGTTTACACAACATGCAGTTAATGGAAAGCAAAGTACTTTCAAGTGAGCTTAATCCAACTATTGCAAACCACCCCATGAAGCAATCTGCCATTGACTATCAGACATATTCCAGCTGCTTTGGGTCCTGCAGGTATTTCTGTGTGATATATTAGTAAATTGCTGCTCACTAGTTCCTTTAAGGATCAGTCTTAAAAGCCGGTCAACACCATTGAGTTTTGGCTGTGCTCACGATTTTATTACAGCTGAGCAGATTAAAAAAATAAATAAATAAAAAAGGATTTTAATTTAAAAACAGTAGAGGGCTTTCTCTCACATATTACTTCAGAAAGCTTCACTGAAAACTGGAAATCAATAGTGTTTTTCTTTTTCCTAAAAATGATTGTTATTTCACAGCAAAACTGTGGTGCTAGAGAGAACAGCTGAGGGAAATGCACACACATCTATCACGTGGATTCACGAGGGCTTTGTCTTTGGCTCCCATTTACACAGCATTAAATCCTGCTGTGTTGACTTTAAGTTTGACATGCTACTAAATCTTGAGTCCCTAAGCACAACCCTCTCAAAATCATGGTGTTTCACTAGCTGTCTCAGACCACAAGTGTCACCTTCATTGAAATTGTCTTGTCCCAAGTGTGCTTCGAACATCCTCATACTTTTTTGATGAGCTTGGGCCATGTTCCAAGGCTATCACAAAGCCAAAACCCCTGTAAGTGAAATTTTTTCCTCATTGCTTTCCTAAGCACCCTTTACAGATCCATCTAGTCCCAAAGTAGACCTGCTATTATGCAAAAACAATTTAACATGATATGAGTTATGACTGAGAGGATTCATGCAGGTGTTCATGGGTTTTAATTGATGCATCTGCTTCACACTTTAATTAATTTGCGACAACATTCTCAAGTGTCACCAATGCAAAGAAGCACACCACGTGGCTGTCCAAGGCTCAGCAGAAAGCTGTGCACCATGACCAGCGTGTATTAAATATTCCAGGTCTTCTGACGCAGACAAGTGTGTAGCAACAGAAAACAGCCCAGGGTGGTGTCTGGGAGCATGAGTGACTGCAGAGCTGTCTGTAGTGAAAAAATCAATACATAAACAATTATGCACAAATCGAATAAGTAAGACTGTTACCAAAGATGGTACTCAATTGTTGCCTAAATGCGGGAATGAATCCTGCTGTATTAATGAACCCCCTCTGTAAAATCTCTGCAAGTTCATCTGTTGAATTATGCTACTTGAGTAACATGGGAGATATATATATATATATTTGTTAATCAACAGGCTTCTTTTACCGATTCTGCATCCAAACATTTTTAATTTATTCAGTTCAGCCTTCCAGTAAACTTTGTTAGCTCTGTGTCAGCATTTGTCTACATCACACAAATATGTGATTTGCTGATACGGCAAATCGGAAGCTGGTTAATTGCATCAAATTTCTCACTGAAAAGGCTTTTTAACTACTCTCAAACATCATCGAGGCTGAGACTAAGTACATGTTTGAATATTTCTTTCAGTTCTCTGGTGACAAAACTGCTGATGTGGTTGTTCTTACATCTATGATTGATTAAAATAAAAGAGGAGAGAGAGAAAAAGAAAAGGAAAAGAAAATTTTGTACAGAACTGATTTTTATAAAGATTTTCAAGCATTTCATCTTTCATCAGTGTTTGCTCCTAAAACATCAGAAACTAAACTAAATTGTCTTATTCATATAATTTAACATTATTTTCATGGCTTTTGACCATCTTTTACCTTGTATTTTAATCCTAGCAGTAAATATTTAATGAACAGTTGATCACTTTAAGATATTTTTGGTCTAAGGGATATCGTAGAATCATAAAATGTTACAGGTTGGAAGTGACCTCTAGAGTTCTAGTTTCTTCTCAAGTTCAGGTGGAATCTTCTATGTTCAAATTCATATCCTTTATTCCTTGTCCTATTACTGTGCCCCACAGAAAAGAGATTGGTCTCTTACAGTTATAGACCCCTCAAATATTTATAGACATTAAGATCCCCTCTCAGTCTTCTCTTCATCAGACCAAACAGCCTCAGTTCTCTCAGTCTTTCTTCATAGGGGAGATGCCTAAGTCCCTTAATCATCCTCATAGCTCTCTGTTGGACTCTCTTGTCTTGCTTATTAACTTGCCACAATACTTTCTCTCTGCATAATTTCAGATGGCTGTGATTGTCTTTATTCACAGATCACTTGGTCCCTCCTGTCTCCTTTTCAATTATTCTGATGTAAGTTTCTGTTTTGATAAGCATAAAAGAGAATAAAATTTTATACAGGATCAAGAAACTAACAGAGGTCATTGGGTTCCAAAATCTGAGTGTGTAAATCACAAAGTACTTAAAGCAGCAGAAGCAACATGATGTTTCCATTGCTCTTGGCCATGTTGTGAAATACTACTTAGAATTTCTTACACTGGAGCTTTGAGAGGATCTCAAAACAGTCACACACATTATGGATTTAGGCTCCTGATTCCCTTTTTTTTTTTTCTTAACACTGAAGTCTTTGTTTTGGATGAATAAAGCAAGGTCTTCTACCACTTTTTCTTCTTTGTTTCTCTTCTGCCAGTGTTTCCCAGGAAAATTTGTTTGTGGACCATTCCACCTCATATCCTGTAATCTTGGTCCAAATCCAAGTTACAGGATGGAATGTGTGACTTCAAGCAGGAGCACTGACGACACTAGCTAACATCCTCTTTGCCAAATCTGCTACCCCTTAAATGTCCTAGGCAAAATTTGCCAGCATCATCTGTTACTTTGACATTTGACTATAATACCACTTTGAAAACATAATCAGCTCCCCAGTCCCATAGATATATGTGGGATCAAGAGATTTTTTTATCCCAGTTCTGAATACCTAAATCACCATCTCACAGAATCAAAGTTTTTTGTCTGTCTTGTGCTGCCAAGATGTTTTCTCCTATCTTCTGCTGGAACCCTGTACGCCCCTTTTTATTTGCTACACCAACAGGTAGTTGAGCCTCTGCTAGAACTCATAAAAAGACATCCAGTAGGACAGGGTTGATTTCAGCGTGATCACATTGGGACTGGAGAAATAACAGCAAGGATGAGAGCCAAAAGGGAGACAGATGAGGTGAAGGAAACTTGATAAGCTCAACCCATAGTAGGCTAAGAAGAAGTAGACCCAGGGGTGGAGAGCAGAGAAGTAAATCTTCATACAGGATTAAAGACTTGTGTTAATACTGATGAATCCACTGGGACACAGAATTAGAGACAACAGTAGAGACTCAAAGAATGAAGATGAAAAATGAGATGGATTAAGATATCAGGGGGTACCATGTCACACCAGAGTAGTAGGTGAACAGAGACAGTGACCAGGATAAAGTGGAAGAAGTGCACTGCTGAAAAAGAAGCTACAAGGGTATGTTAGGTTGCTAGGGCTACAGTAGTGAGATATTAGAAGGCAGCTTCAGGGTGAAAGACAATGAGACATGCAGAGTTCAGAAGACTAAACAGAAGAAACAGAGGAGTCCTGGAAAACATATCATTCCCATCCATTTTGGTGCTGCTCTTAGCCCACCAAAACCTCCCTTGACAAACACACATTTATGTGATAATATTATCCTGATTCATCAGGCAGGTTTGGTGTAACTCTATTCTTTCCTTCATGTTCTTAAACACATTTTATTTCCTTCATTCTTTTCTTTATTATCTCTTTTTCTTTTTAACATGTATAGCATTTTTTCCTTTTGTTTGACCCAAAGACAAATTATTACAGTCCATCAGCATTCAGCAACCCAAACTCAAGCTTGAGCAGCAAAGTATGAAGCAAAGTATGATTATTCACTAAGTCACTTGGTGGTTGTTCTGTTCCCTTCATGGCTGAGTGTAACTTATAATTAGTAACTGAAGCAGCCACCAGGGCTTTGAGTCTCAACGGAAAAGATAGCAGAGAAACAGGCTTGTTCTGATTTATTCTCTCTGGGAAAATCTGTTAGCTAAGGCTCATCACACATTCTCTCCATTATTAACCTTTCCAGCATAAGCCAGCAAAGCATCAGTGGGGGAGCCTATGTCACACAGGAAGGGAGGGAGGAGAGATGCACAGTGATGTGTTGGACTATTTTCACATCTAAAGGTGGAGAGGGAGAGGCTGATGCAGGTTTTACTAAAAACCTGAATATCCTCTGGGGATATATGCATTTGCATTCTTCTGCACACTCCTCCAACATCTTTGACGGCTATTACTGATCTGCATTGGAATAGGTGCCAAAAAGCATCATTGCCAGGAAGAATGTTTGCTTTAAAGATCGGAAATTTCTCATATAGCTTTGAGCAGGATCTCTCCCTTCAGCTAAATATTAGTTGTACCCTAAAGTACAATTACAACAGTACAAAGACAACGATGGGCATGTTCACTTGTTCCCCAGCTCCTTGCATACAGAAGTTGCTCTTATGCATAGCCCCTACACAAAGGAAAAAAGTAAGTCTTTTTTTCTTCTCTGCAGATGCCTAAGAGAGAGACCTAATCTGCTTTCTAATAGCAGGAACAGTGATTTACTGTGCCATAAAATAAAGAAAAATGAAAATGTAACCTGCATCCCACTGGTTCAGCTGTTTGTGACCCAAGAACCATTTACGTTGTGGACACAGTGGGATTTTAAGCTGTGCAAATATATCTGAGTGAACACCACACACAATATGAAAAATAAAAACCCATTGAATAAATATTTCAGGTGGTAGTACTTAGTGACTCAAGAGAAAAATGCCAATGTTTAAAGGGGTTTAAACCAGTTTAAAAATATTTTACACCCTAAGGAAAATATAAAAGCAGAAGGGTTGGCTCATTCTGAAGAGCAGCAGAGACCAATACTTCCCCATCATGGGAGTGGTGAACATATTAACTCTCAGTGTAATTACATGGTAACTATGTACTATGTGTATTAGCCCACGTGTAATGCCAACTACTCATGGTTTACATATTGTGAATAGAACCACAAAAAGGAATAAACATGGTTGAAAAGACCTACTAGATCATCAAGTCCAACCATCCCCACACCTACAAAACCCCTAAATACCTGATCGATGGAAAAACACAGAATACCCCTCTCCATGCCTGCCACTATAGTATGTCATGAAGCACCATGTCTACATGCTTCTTAAACACCATGAGGGATGGTGACTCCACCACCTCCCTGGGAAGGACATTCCAGTGCCTCACCACTCTTACTGTAAATAATTTCTTCCTAAGATCCAATCTAAACCTCCTCGCCTCAACTTCAGACCATTCTCCAGGAGAAGAGGCCAATACCCACCTCTCTACAACCTCCCACTGAGAGGACAGTGAGGTGTCCCCTCAGCCTCCTCTTCTCCAAACTAAACATGCCCAACTCCCTCAGCCTCTCCTCACATGACTTGTTCTCTAAACCCCGCACAAGCTTGATAGCTCTCCTCTGGACACACTGCAGCATCCCAAGGTCTTTCCTGTAATGAGGGGCCCAGAACTGAACACAGTACTCAAGATAAGACCTCACAAGGGCTGAGTACAAGAGCCCAATAACTTCCCTTCTCTTGCTGACCACACTATTCCTGTTCTGGGAAAGGATCCTGTTGGCCTTCTTGGCCACCTGAGCACTTTTCTGGCTCATATTAAGCTGGCTGTCTACTAGCACCTCCAGGTCTTTTTCTGCTGGGCAGCTTTTGAGCCACTCATTTCCAAGGCTGCAGCGTTGACTGGGGTTGTTGTGACTGAAATGCCGAACCCAGCACTTGGCCTTATTGTCCCTCAGACAATTGGCCTTGGCCCATCGATCCAACCTGTCCCAGTCCCTCTGGAGAGCCTTCCTGCCCTTGAGAAGATCAACACTCCCACACAATTTGGTGTCATCTGCAAACTGACTGAAGGTGCTCTCCATCCTCACTTCACCGTCAACAATCAAGTTATCAAACAAGACTGGCCCCAAAACTGAGCCCTGAGGAACATCGCTTGTGACTGTCCGCCAGCTAAATTTCATCCCATTAATCACAACTCTCTGGGAACAGCCAGCCAGGTAGTGTTTAACCCAGTGAAGGGTACCTTTATCCCTACTATGATTCACCAGTTTCTCCAGAAGAGTGTTGTGTGAGACTGTGTCAAAAGCCTTCCCAAAGTCCAAGTAGACAACACCCACAACCTTCCCCCCATCCAAAAGGCAAGTGTCATGGCCATAGAAAGAGGTCAATCTGGATCAGCAAGATCTCCCTTTCATAAACCCATGCTGGCTGGCCCTGATCCTTTGGCTGACCTGCAATTGCTGTGAGAGCTCACTCAGATGATCCTTCCTCTTCATGATCTTTCCTAGTACCGAAGTCAGGCTGACAGGCCTGTAGTTCCCTGGATCCTCCATCTAGCCTTCTTGTAGATGGGCATCACATCAGCAACCTCCCAGTCATCTGGGACGTCCCCTGTTGATCAAGATTGTTGAAAAATGATGGAGAGAGGCTTGATGAGCTCTTCTACCAGCTCCCTAACTACTCCTGGATGAATGCCATCCGCCCCACAGGCTTATGAGTGTTTAGGTGCAGACGCAGATCATTAACTACTTCCTGGATTATGGGGGATTTGTACTGTTCACTATCATTATCTTCAAGCTCAGGAGGCTGAACATCCTGGGAACAGTTGGTCTGTTCATTAAAGACAGAGGCAAAGACAACATTCTATGAAATTCTATGAAATTAAGCATCTCAGTCTTTTCCTCATCACTGGTTGCAGTGTTCCCCTCCAAATCCAGTAAGGGATAGAGATTTTCCCTCATTCTCTTTTTATTGTTGAAGTACCTGTAGAATATATCTTGTTGTTCCTTATATCAGTGGCCAAGTTGAGTTCCAGCTGAGCTTTTGCCTTCCTAATTTTCTCTCTGTATAATCTGGAAAAGGTCACTGTACTCCTCCCAAGTTGCCTGGCCTATCTTCCAAAGGTGGTAAACCCTCCTTTTCTTCCTAAGTCCCATCAAGAGCTCTTTATTCAATCTGGCTGGCCACTTTCATCACCTTTTAATCTTACAACACACAAGGATAGCCTTCTCCTGGGTCTTTAAGATCTCCTTCTTGAAAAGTGTCCATGCTTCTTGGACTCCTTTGCCCTTCAGGACTCTCTCCCAAGGGACCTTCTCAGCTAGTGTTTTGAACAGACCTAAGTCTGNTGTGAACAGACCAAAGTCTGCCCTCTGGAAATCCAAGGTGGAGGTTCTGCTAACCGTGATCTTTACATCACTAAGAATTGAG